>JABUQX010013600.1:0-38236 GCA_015478945.1 Trachelipus rathkii
AGTTAGTAAAGATTAGAGCAGCACTAATTATTAATACTTATAATATTATTCAATATTCTGTGAATTATTATCAACATTATAATTATTACACCTATATTATTATCTATACTAATATAATAATATTCATAATTAATTAATATATAATAAGATTAATTAGATGTTTTAATATATATTAATATATAATAGAAATACTGTATATTGAAATAATTATATATATATATTAGGATATTAGGGATGTATCACGTGATGAAAGGATAATCTTATATAATCTTTTAGTGATTCGATTGTGATATGTGTTTATCTTACACGAAAGCGATTTAAGAGAAGAATAAAGAAGATATATAAAATAGAAGGATTATAGCAATTATTATTAATAAAAAATATTATAGAATGAGACTGGGATTTCATGAGCGCTATATTATATGAGCCTAATCAAGTACGCTTATCATCAGTCTATATCGAATTAAATAAAAAACAGATATATTAAATATAATATTAATTACTATGAATATTAATGCTATAGGCTCCTCTTAAAATTTACCAATGTATAAGAAAAACTAACATTAAATATAAAATAATATAAAACTATAGAAAAACAAAAAAATATTTATTATATAAAAATTAAATTAAATATATGATAAATTAAATTCCTATTATTAACTTCGTGAGCCTTACTCCTAACAAATTACATAACAGTAATCAATAATAATAATATAATGATAAATATGAACAGGTAACATTCGCAATATATTATATACACTTAATAATAAAATTTAATATTGCAATAAATATGGTTATGTAATTATTATGGACAAAATAAAATACCTAGTATTATATATAAACAATATATTATGCTATTCATAATTATTATTATCTTAAACATTTAAATATTACAATTAAAAAATAAATATTAATTACACTTAACCGCTATTAATTTAGTTATGGATATAGAATTTGAAGCAGAGGTTAATAAATGTATATATATCATAAAGCAAGAAGAAAGCAGTATAGCGAGTTGTGACGTGTTGAATTCATTCCTGAAATGGTCTAACCAATATTAATATCCTGGTCACGAATCATGAGAGATAGTATCACGCATTAGTGAGAGCACGAGAGAAAGGGCAGAAGAGAGAAGGAAAGAGAGAAGTGAGGATGTGGACAGAGATAGGGAATAACGTGAGTGTGCACGAGGGAAAAGATGAGTGATGATGAGAGAGAAGACTGGACGTAATTACTCTTGCGCTCATTATTTATTGGACGCATAAATTGAGGATAGAGTCGAGATAGAGACTAATACAGTGAAAGAGATGTAAAAATTCAGCATCTCAAAGCTAAAGAGAAATTTAAAAAATGTATGTCCTCATAAATGTCAAATACAATTACATTATAATTATATTTTCTGTATTTAATAATATTATTCCTATTATTATCTCTCCTAACTTACATTTGTTGTTTGAGCGGACTATTGTTATCCAACTTTAGTGGTATATTATAACAGACTCCAGAATTCAAACTATCAACTGAACCTTCCTCTGCTATCATTAACAGTAATTTGGCAATTCTAGAGTAAGTATGCCACACACTCCATGATTCCTTATATATCGGAGCCCATTTCGCTCTTACAATATAGGAGTTACTAGCTTCCTCAACTCTATCATTCTAATCCACTCTGTCTAATAGCTTATTCAAGTATAAAAAAAATGAACATTTTGCTTTGTATTTATTTAATATTTATATTTCCTCATATATATAAAGACACACATATATAAAAATAACATAAATTTTATCCATGGATCGTGTGTAATCTATTTAGAATATATGGATTCTCCTGTTACCGTTCTGAGAATGGTTGTCTAGAGTCTTATGCTAAGCATATGAGTCATAATGTTTACTAACACAACAGATTATCCCACTGACAAGACGCAATACTACACCATAAAGGGAATCACTACATCATTTACTTCTAGCTCCACTATCCATTATATTTAATTTATATTAGTCAAGTTATTACAGATGATTACATTATGTACCTATATATGTCAATAATGAGGAGTCATTACATGATATACATTGGATAATCCATACTTGGATACCTGATTAACCTTTTGCACTTCATGCATCTACTTTGGTATATAAACATTCTCAAATATACAATAGTACAATTAATATATTAATTAATAAGCTTAAAGTAATTTTTTTAAGTTCATATATTCAGCTTTCTCAGAGATTAATGTATCATATAAACTTACTATATTCTCATCTTGATTCGTTTTCTACTAACATGGGAATATTGACGCTACTTATTAATTATGTATTATCATTAAGTGGACTTAATATATATAGTTTTTACTCTCATGACATTTATTGAGTATAAGTCACTCTTAAACAATATAATATTAAAGTATTACCACTAGATGATTATCCTTATATACACAGAGAAGTTCACAGTGCTGATACAGCAATTATTAGCTATAGGCTTGTGATAGTAAACAAATCTATCTATGAATTTTAAAGACGACGTCATCAGTACTCTTAATGATTTATAGTCGAGAGATACAGCTTTCTCATTTGTTTTTATTAGCCTGATCCATTATTTATTCTCACTACTTAATGCATAAGAAATATAATAAAATTGTGTCTCTTATTTTTTGATGAGGAATGATTTAACCAGGGTTCACACCTAAAGATAATGACCCTAAGAGGAATGCCACCGTTACTTCTGAATAGTCACTTAATCGAGTTATATACACTGATGATAGTCTTATAGGCTGCCTCATCACACATCGATATAAAGATACGGCGTACAAACACAAGAGACCTTCCAGATTATATAAGATAGCTACGTATTTCCAGTACATTCTCTAAGTGAATTGGAACAAAATCATTCACAAGGGTCTTTCCTCCTTTACACCTGTAAAAACAATTTTACACTTAATAACAGGTAATATCCTTATACTCTAGAATTTATCATATACTCAAGAAAGAGGGAGCCATTATAGCCAAGATAAATATCCATTACCATCATCACAATTGAGCTATATAACACTTCTCGATTCTTGCCTACCAGTCACTGATAACGATTAATATAATAACTACGCTCATGGCAAAAATCCTTGGAGAGCCTTCTCATTTATGTGAATTGGAGTCTCTGAACTCAACTCTGATTTATTTTTAAATCAATACTTTTTTATTTTTTTAAAATATTGTAATATTTCTATTATACATATTGGTCCCTCAATTATTAATCTTAACTTCTTGTCGCTAATAATAGAGCCGTTTTATTTGCAGTTTATTTATTTCATAGCATTTAAAAAAATAACCTTGACTGATCTCTCTAACATAAGTTTTTTGTACAAATCAAAGAGACTCTCTCCAAACAGAGAGAGAGTACACATTATGGAAAATTTCACTAAGTTATACTAAAAATTTAATTTGATTTAAAAATATTGTAGGTGATATTTATAAATAAGTTAATCTGAGAGAAACATTACATATGGTCTTGTATAATCAATACTCCAGTATTTCTGACCTCAATATTCGGCTTTGCGATATTAATACCAATATATTTTTAATATACTGTGTTTTCAGAGTAGAAATGAAAAGAATTCTTACAGTTATGTAGACATAAGCTAAACAGGGTTAATAGTAGATCGTCGAGAATGAATAGATTATTATATAGTTACTAATTATTCTACTCTATCTAATTGTTACGTAGATATAGTGATATATAAAATTATATTAATAATGTGTTTATATAAAAGCAGATCATTTTGAAATATATTTGAATTTGAGAAATAATATATTATATTTAAGCCTATTTTCGTCTTATTATACTGGAGTGAACAAATTATTGAAGATGTTAAGAGACATGTTTTACTGCAACTAATTGTTTCCTCTTTATTTTAAAATTAGTAATTTACGAAATAATTTACATACGTATATATGTGCGCGCGCGCGTATTGTGCTTGGTGGATATAGACAGATAAATAATATTAACTGAGCAGTAGTGAGTTATAAGATATATTCTATTTTAAAAGAGGTTCTTCTCTGTGGTGTATTTGTGATCTTTCCTTTTCATACTGCGTCTCATATTACAATGCTCTCCACTATACACTTCATTCTAGAGACTAGTTCTTACTAGGAATAACTCTGATAACTCTTCTAATTTATAATATAAATTCTCATCTCTATCTCTTCTCACTATACATAAGAAAAACAAAACCTCATAATACAATAATTCATAGAGAGAGAGACGTAATAACATTACCGAAAGTTTCACTGACTGCAGTTTTGAGCAGTTGCCAAGATTATATTTGCAAGTGACGAAATCAATATATGCTTTTATATTCCCTCTAAATTTATACAATTCGTGCTAGGGACCTCATTATACAATATTAACTATATTATATAAGTATAAAACCTTGGCTCACTATTACTCGTATCACACATAGTTCAATACTTCAACATGTTCATATTTTTTATTTACAAATAAAACTTTCTACCGCAAAACATTAAGTGTTTCTATTAATTAAAATATTTTTCATAAATCTATATCTATATATTCTCTTTTATAATATTACGAATTTTACAAATAAAATAAAACTCACGCTTAATAGTTAATCACATCACAACGCAATCATCGGATACTTCATCAATAATTAAAATTTCAATATCTTCAAATTTCGTATATTTCTTTTCGATCTACGTTTCAATCTTGTATAAAAATAAATAATATATATATGGAATGAAATATTCACATAAGGAATATATATATTATATATATTATATATAAATATATATACCTAATAAATATATATTATATATATTATATACCATCTATATATTTTTGGGCAACGCTTCTTCATACTAACTTCAATACACACTACATAATATATTATAATAATAAATTATATCAAATTACATTAAGACATATTCATTGATTAATAATTATAACATACAAAATATATTAATATCTTATAGGAGATATATAAAATTTAATAGTAGCTTATTTTAATATTTAATACATATTATATAATCTATGGATATAATTTTAAAAAGTATTACCTAATATTTATATGAAATTATTAACTAAATTCAATATAATGAAATAATATTATATATAACTAACACTATATAAATTTAATGGGTATATATAATAATAATCTTGATTATATTAATTCATGATATAGCATAGAAAATTGATAATATAATTACAATTTTAATTATTATTGCGAAAGAATTTTAATACTTTTATAATATTATTATAACTAGTGAGTAAAATGACGTTTAGCTAATTTTTCCGTTTAATATACCATATAAATTTATTTAATAAACCAGATACATCTATTATTGATTCATTTATGTATTGATTTAAATAAATTATTATAATTTAGTGATGAAGAATGCTGAAAACGTGTAATTATAATGTGAGATGATATGCAATTTATACCATATAAAAATAAATGTTATATATTACCAAACCCCTATAACCTATCTACAACCGAAAAACTCTATATCATAGCAATATCATCTTTTTTTTAAATTATAATTGAACTTTTATAACATAAATCATATATAAAGTAGATGATAAGAATATTAATGCATAGTGATTTAATGGTGTCGTAACTTCTTATTAATTAGTGAAGAAATTTCAAGCGTTTATCCACATACAACTAATATGTATATATCAAATCTAGAAGTAATAATAATAACTGAGTTTTGCACACGAGTGTAGCAAAACGTGACAATAGTGTCCTTAATTAGTTAGGGATAAGTTAGCTAAAAATAATTTTACACTTAAATTTATATTATATACTATTTATTGAGGGAATGGATAAGGGTTAATATTTAAATAATCTCATCGGAGAGGTTCCATCGCGGAATGGTAGTTTACTTCTTGCAGTATGGATATAGGGAGAGTTCTGATATTGTTTATTAAATTTAATTCCAGAGGTGGAGCAAGGAAATTGGTAGAGTCTTAATTTTTTCTACGGAGGAGAGTGGATGGATCTCGCAGTGCGAGACTTTTTTCAGAAGTAGCGAGTGTCGAGATAGTTATGATTTCTTATGGATTCTGTGGTAATTTTTGTGAGAATTTATGATGTCGGAGTACGAGATGTGCGGTATGTCAGATAAATTTTAAGATAAACAGAATACACAACTTGGCTCGTGCCTGTCTAATAGGAAAAATCATAACTCTACAAGAGTTAACAACAAAGATATCGCTTATCTAAGGGACACTATAGGTTGAATAAAAGAAAGTTTAAAAAAATTATGCAATAAATATTTTCTATTCTGGGAACAAATTCGATTTTTATTTATGGGTGGAGAAACCTTTGTAAGTGTAGTACCTGAAATACATCACTTTCATATACTTTATGAGAGAGAGAGCAGAGAGATGAGAGAGAATTTGTGCTGCTGTTGACTTCGAATCAAGAGACCCGAGATATAATAGAAAGAAAATTAGGTATTGGGGTTAAGAGACGAGGAGAGAGAGAGCGATGAGAGGGAGGATGAGGAGGTAAAATAAGAAGGAGTAGACAGAGAGAATAAGGGTAGATTATGCGAGAAATTTAAAGCGAATGAGTGAGTGAGTCTGTCTACACATATGATGATGTAAAATAGACAATATATGAGTTGAACGGGAGCTTCAAGGTAGAGATTCAATCTCAATCGTAGCGTTCCATTTGCTAGCACGTTAAGAGATGAGATAGAGAAAGAGTATGAGATGAGAGAGAGTCGTTTTCAGTAGATTCCTTTGAGGTTCCTAAAAAAGCACACGAATAGAAGTATTTGAGACGATGATATTAAAATAACGAAAGTTTTCTCATTTATAATATAATCCGAGTACAAGTTAGTAGAGAGAATACAGAGTGGTTAGATGGCACCAAACGGGCTATTGAACAGAGGAAATATTATCAAATACTCAGCGTTAATCCATTATCTCAGAATGAAAATTTCCAGTATTTTTTTTAAGTTTTAGTGGGACGTGGAGAAGAGAAAGGTGAGACGACAAAGAAGTTCTCTCAGATAATTATTTTCCTTCACTAGTTATTTTAACCTATTTTGCTTGATTATCGATTTACATCACGTGTTTCAGTGAGTCGGAGTGAGAACGACAGTGGTAAAAATAAAGATAAAGTAAAAAGAAAATAAGAAATATACTGTAAAATGAGGACCTTTTTAGGTCCTCATTTTACAGTTACTTAAGATAAAAATACAAGTTGGTAGGAAATGACGCTAATGAATTATTCAAATTAACTTTATATGTCGTAATAATGAATAATTAATAAGAGTTTCAAATATTTTTCCTGTCTCCCTATAATCATGCAATGAAAAACTTACATTAAAAAAACATTTATTTCAGATGACGATAAATAGTAGGCACAGAATAACTAATACGCTTACCTTGAAAACAGCAGAAAAAAAACGTAAAATCTAAACCTCTAGATCAAATGGTCTGAAAAGAAGTTTACGCTTACCTTGAAAACACTCGACACTAAGTCAAAGAAGATATGCGAAATATCAACCCGATTGTAGCACCCAAATTTCAATAAATATAAAAAACATAATTTAATGATATACAAATACGTTGAACACGATCATTTGTCTACCGATGGCTCCTCTCCCTGTGCCCATCTAACTCGAGCTGATGTAATAGTACGGTGAGAAATAATAATATATCATAAAGAATTGATAATGGAAAAGCATTTTGAGTTTTGACTCATGAACTTTGCATATAATAAAACTGTGTTAATTTTTGCGTTAAACACTTAATCAAATTCATTTTATATATGGCTGTTTTTAATTTTGTTTTTATTCATATAGATTTTCATAAAATGCGGTAACTATGGAAAGATCGGAAAATAAATAAAAAGGACTCATTAAAAGTTGAACTCTGAAATGTATATTATATACTAGTATATATTTATATATATATTACTAAGTTAATAATGTAATAAAATTTAATAGATTAATATATCTTTAACGTAAATTAATTGACACCTTAACTATAGTTAGAAGTAACTATATATCATTAGAGAATAAGGAGAGATGAAAGTAGTGATGAATAATGTATAGTAATACGTTCATGATAAAATATTATTAAAGATATAATGTATATACATTCATTTATATTATTTTAGTAATTAATAAATTACACAATCTTATTATGTAAATTTAATTTTCTATAAATACTATAATAGTAAAGTAATATATAGTCTAATAGATATTAATTATACTTTATTAATTAATTAATAAATATATAGTAGTGATCCTGAGTTAGGGCCATTAAAGATTCAAAATTCTTGAAAGTATGTATATCTTAAAAACATTAACATCAGCATTAATAAGAGAATATCAACACATGACAATTATTATTAATTATATTCATAATTATTATTTTTTCATTTTATCTAATTAAGAAAATGAATATTGGCGAAAACAGATGGAGGGGGGGTGGAACGTCCGGGTTAGATATAAGCACAGGTACGGTCTGTTTCTATCACTGTGGTTAAACAAAGAAGAAAAAGAGCTCTTAAGAAACTGGGGCGACTGATAACTTATTAGATTTAAAAAGAGAAAACACTTTTAACTTAGTCCTGTGAATCTTTGATAGCCTTGTGTAAAAATGTAAGACACGTAATTTAGAATTAATAGGGGATACATAGATTTAATTATATAACGGAAGCGTACGTAGTAGGTAGGACGTCGAGCGCGGTTTAGCGACGATATTATATATGATTAATTATATACATATACTAATATAACCGTACCGATAAAGGGAGAGGGAGAGTAGCGAAAGGTACAACCATAAACCGGGTGAACAAGCCATACTCTACCAAAAGAGCGAGGGTTTCAATGGACAGACTCTCTCACCAGGAGGGGGGGGAAGTATGTCACTTTAACGGTAAAAGTATTGCCTTCTGGGTCCGTGATCCTCCGTGAGAATAGGTCCCCGTGAGAAAGACCCCCATGTTTGACTACCTGCCCATCTATTGCGGTTGATTTAACGTGATTGGAGGATATACCAAAGCTTTTTCCTTTAGTTAACAAAAGTTCCGTGTAATACAGTATCGTCACGTAAAAATCACGTGACGGAGTCAGTCGAGTAGAAAGCGTATACATAGGTCAATCCACTAAGTATTATTAAAAATAGTAGAATCAAATGGAGTTATACGTAAGCAACAATTTCATAAAGTTTTCCATGAGGTTCAAGACGCTCTGAAGACTAGTTAGGAGAAGAGAGAAATACATACCATACTTACTGCTGTATACAGAGATAGGTAAAATTATAAATACAAACACCAATAAAGAAAAATATGGAAAATTAGAGAGAAAAAGTTTTCTGAAAGTAACAACTATAAAATACTGAAATCGAATTCTCTCCATCATCGTTAAGGAATATAAAACAGGTCATTATATCATAATATATATATACTACATATATAATTATATTATATATATAATAATATATATATAATATTATATGATATTATATATTATAATTATATATTATTATTTACATATATTATTTTAAGCTAAGTATATGATAGTGTAATAAGTTTAAATAAGAGAGTATACAAAAAATAATAAAACCTCATTATGGAAATAAATAAAAATTTTAATATATTTAATATATATTAAATATGTATAGAGATGTGAGATAAAGGTGGATGAAGATAAGAATAATATTAAGTTTTAACAACTATTAAACTCAATAAAATAATCGAATGGAGATGGGGAGATTTGCAGGTCAATATTCGAGTATTTTAGTCCTATTCGTGACAGGCATTTTTATAAAAAAAAAATGTGACCTTTGTAATTATTATTAGGGTTCAGGCGTAATTTACAGGTATACCATGGTATTAAAGTGTGATTTTATAAAACATGTCCACGTATTGAGTATCACTTCGTATAGAAACGCGGGTTGTATATTATAAGAACGCGGGTTCTATGCACGTAAAACACCATGCGGGTTGAGAGAGTAATAAAAGAATAACAATAACAATATAAAGAATAAATTATAAAAATTTATACTAAAAAAAGCGGAATAAGAAATTAGAAAAATAGTAAAAATTTTCATGTTATTATTACAATTGTCACCACCACTCATAAAAAGTAGTCATATAAGTAAATAAAAATAAATAATTAAAATTGGGCAAATAAATAAATAAATTATAATATATTTCTGTAATGACTATGGCTCACAGAAATGTAAATAGTATGATGGGATATGATAAAAAATTACTATGTACTAAAAGATAAGACCTACTAGATAATTTTAATCTTTTTCCAACAAAAAATTTATATATCCCTTCTCCTACTAGAGCATATCACAAATATATTATATACAAATAGAGTAGGTTAAAATTATATATTCGGTGATTAATATAAATTAATAGAAGACTTAACATTAAACAAACTAGTGTTAATGGTCAGATGGGTTAATTCAACGATAGTAAAATTTCATCTTTTATAATACATACTAGAGAAGATTTAAGAGGGACATCTCTACTAAAAGAATATTAATAATTTATATTTTGACTCTGCTGATTCAGTTTTTAGTTTCTTGCACGGATGTGGGGCGATAGGAGAAGTGGAAGATATATGTTTGCTGCTCGGCAGAATATTATATATAATATTTATGCTAATTTCCTATTATTAGTATTAATAGTAATATATAATAATAAAGAAGGATAAATATGACAACTATATGACATATATAATTATATTGGTATGAATATATAAAATTCGAGAGACGGTAATCATTATAATAATAATTTAATAGAATATCAGGGATGAATAGGTATATATATATAATATAAGCTACAGGGGTATATATATATATAGCCGGTATAATGATAGCCGGGTAATTAGCGGTTGGAATGTCAGGAGAGCTTTGAAAAATTAAAAAATTATGAAGTAAGAGAGAAGTGAATAGAAGGATTGAAAAGTTAGGCAATTCTACATACTACTAAGTAATCTATTATTATACTATATTTCTTAATTAATATATCTAAAACATTAGAGATAAATTGATAAAAGTAGATAAAGAATAGATTTTCTGTAATATAGTAATAATAATATATATATAAAAATGTAACAAAGAGACAGAACATATAAATCCAAGTAAAGAGTTGAAATAGTATTAAAATCATACAAAATTAAATTGATATTTAGTCAATAGTACCTTCTGCAATCGTATAATAATCTTTATTGTATAACACACATACTCACAAGTTATTGTACTTAACTGAAATGCAAATTTAATGGAAGATCGACGGTAGTCTTAAAATGTAGATAAAAGTAATGAACAAGAGGTAAGATAGTTATTAATAATATCTGAATAATGATATTATTCAATCTATTATAATATATATATATTATCATATAATACTAGTTAATCTTACGAAATATTCATACATAGTGCAAGATCTCATGATAAATAAGATAAGAATAGTAAAGAAAGATAAAGTTTTAGAAGAAAGATAAGAAGAATAAGAATAAAAGAAGAAGAATTAATAACATTGGATAATCTAAAAATTGAGTTTTAACTGATATCACTAACTCTTACTTTAAAATACCACATAATAACACAGAGAATCGATAGTTTAAGTGTAGTTAAAACTAGGTTTGTAGTCATGGGATCTGTCCCCAATAGTTTCAGTCGGCTGTTACCGAGCCCCTGTCCAAGTGGGGGTCCCCACCTTCGCTCTTCTCACAATCTGCTTTGTTTTTTGTATCACATCACATAGCGGACAAACTCTTCCAGCAAAAATAGCGCCAATGGAACGAATACCGCGTAGAGCTACTTTATTCTATATCCAAAACCATTAAAAAAAAGAGTGCCGGGCAAAGGCCACACGAAAACAGTTTTAATCAATCGAGGGGTGAAGTTCCGCTTCACCTCAGTCGTCAGAAGCAAATCTCAGTTCTCTTAACCTTCTGAAATCAAGTAAAGGAGTGGGTTGCATGTCGTATCGATCTACAACGAGCCTCCACTTTCTTAACTTTTTTACGGTCCGCGGCGGTGATTATCACCCTCGGTCTAACTTCCCTTCCGGTAAGTTCAGTCATACACACCCCTCATAGTCTAATCTCTTACCTTCAATACCCTAATTCTGCTGTCATGCAACGGCGATAAAGATACATTCATATCACTACTGGTGTTTGCGACTCCGCGGCACCGACTGGTGAGTGCAACTACCCTCTCCAAATGGTCCTCAAGAACGTTTCCCCTAATCCATTCAGTTTACTTTCAATTCTTAGCCTAGCTGTCTGGCACTTTCATTTAAGTTCTGCACTTGACAATTTTCCATTTCTATTACGGACTTTCACAACTAAATTACTACTTCTAACAACCATTATGTTCTCCGGATTCTCATACCTGGTTTTCCGTATCTCTCGTCTTTCTACTATTAATCTCTTTCCTTATACCCAATCATCGTCAATCTATTCTCATTTCTCCTGACTCTCGGAGGGTCCTTTTATTCCAATATGACATGGGGTTCACTCAGTTTAACTGTTTCGTAATACACATTCATACACATATATTAGCCTAATATAATAATACTTCAATAATACCATATTAGTCTATCACTAGTAACAAATTTATATCTTAACCTCTCCTACGCTACTCTATAATTACTCGACTCATCTAATATCCTTATTAATCACTCCAGTTCCCCACCACTAACATCATAGGGAAGGACAAAAATACAACGAAATTAAACTAAAAGAGAACGAAACAGAAAAGATCACGGGGCCTAAGAACAAGGGAACACTATAACCCCAATACATATCGAGATTTATGATTTGGGTCTTCCCTATACCCACTTTCCTACAAAAAGCATTTACAAATTCATTTACAGCATTTTTTTTTTACCTGTTAATAACAATGTTAATTTTAATAATCCAGCTGACTGCTTTCTCAGATTAGTCGTATCTAGTTCTTGGAATTAAAAAAATAAAAGAGTGTTCAAATAATTTAATATCATGCTCATTTGTCGAAAGTATTGTATTTTGGTAAATTTTTTTTTTCTTAATAGTAAATAATTGATTATACCCGTCTATTCTTGCAATTATATTTACTTTCGGCTCCAGCTCTCAATTCCACGTTCCTGGCTCCTCCCTCAAACCTGATTTAAATGCACTAAAAATATACAATAAGAATTTAAAATATGACAAAGAAGAATAGAATTTTATTTGTCTTCCCGAAGGTGCAAGTATATTCAAATTAGAAAATGAATCCCAAAATTCATGAATTGCAAATAAAATTCTTGTGGCTTGAATTCCATATTTAGTTTTTTATTCCTTTATTCAAAAAAGTGTAAATAAAAAAAAAAATAAAAAAAGGAAGAGAAAAAATAAAACGTTTTCCCAAAAGATTATGGAATATTTTATTCACATAAATTTCTTTTCAATAACCTTTAACTTAATTCTCATTCCTGAGCTTCCATAATTTTATTTTTTCTTCAAGAAATTCTTTCGTTTTCTTTTCAGTTTCATTTTTCAACTTTTTTTTTTCTTCTTATTAAAATACAATTTTTCCTTCGTAAAACAAAAGGCGATAAAATATGATGACGTAAACGTAACTGATTCGCCTAATCTTCTCTCTCTCTCTCTCTCTCTCTCTCTCTCTCTCTCTCTCTCTCTCTCTCTCTCTCTCTCTCTCTCTCTCTCTCTCTCTCTCTCTGCTCTCTCTACTCTTCTCTCTCTCTCTCTCTCTTCTCTCTCCATTCTCTCTCTCTCTCCTCTCTCTCCTTCTCGTCGTCTCTTCTCTCGTCTGTCGCTCTTGGGCATGTCTCTATCTGTCTTCTCCTCTCTCTCTTCTCTCTCTCTCTCTCCTCTCTCTCTCTCTCTCTCTCTCTCGGCTCTCTCTCTCTCTCTCTCTCTTCTCTCTCTCTCTCTATGTCTGTCTGTCTCTTTCTTCGTCTCTTCTCTCTCTCTCCCTCTTCTTCTCCTACTCTCTTGTTAAGAAGTCTCTCTTCTCTCTCTCTCTCTCTCTCTCTCTCTCTCTCTCGTCGTTGACCACTTTTATCATTTTCCTTGTCATGTCAGTCATGAGTGTGTTCTCCGCTCCTCTCTCTCTCTCTCTCTTCTCCCTAGTGTGTTCTCTCCGTCTCTTCTCTCTCTCTCTCTCTCTCCCGACTCGTGCTCTCCTCTTCTCGTCTCTCTCTCTCTTTCCTTTCATATCTCCCTCTCTTCCTCTCTCTCTCCTCTCTTCTCTACGTCTTCTTCTCTCTCGCGTCTCTCTCTCTCTCTGTCTCTCGATCTCTCTCTCTCTCTCTCTCTCTCTCTCTCTTCTCCTTACTCAGCTCTCTCTCTCTCTCTTCTGACTGGCTTTGTCTCTGTCTGTCTCTCTCCTCTCTTCTCTCCTCTCCTCTCTCTCTACTCTCTCTCTCTCTCTACTACTCTCTTCTCTCTCTTCTTCTCCTCTCTCTCTCTCTCTCTCTTTATTATTCTGAGACTGCTCTTCTCGAAATCGGATTATGCACCTCCTCCTTTGTGCAATTCCACATTGTAATTCAATTTGATCACTTTTATCCTTTATTGTCCGCACCCCTGTTGACCCCAGATTCTTGACAGCTATGCTCAATACCTACACACTACTCAAGCTTCACTTCCCCTTCCGCAAATTGCATACTTCAAACATCATTATCGGGTCTGCCGCCGATAATCTAATAAGAATATTGATGCTCCCCCAACTCTGATGATGATGATGATGATGTGGTATTTTCCAACAAAAGGTGTCATAAAGTGTAATATATATTATGATTATATACTTAACTATATATTACTATATCAGCTATTATATGTATTATATATTAATAATATATATACTATAATAAATAATTACAATATATACATATAGTATATATATATATATATATACTATATATTATCTGAGTACTCTAATTTTGCTATACGTACCTATATATACTATAATATAATATCTATAATACTATTATATATATGCATACTATATCTATATATATAGTTATATATATTCATGATATAATATAATATAGTCATATTACGTGTAGATAGTATAACTATAATATATATATACATATATACTATATATAATATAATTAATATACTATAATACCATATATATATATATCATTCATATATAATACTATTATACTATAAAAATATTTATACTAAAATATATATATATATATATAATATTATTATATATATACGCTATACTATATAAATATCTGCTATATATATACTATATTATTATATATATTCATCAGCTAGAATATTATATATATATATAATATAAAACACATATAACTATTATTACTAATACTATACCAAATATATAATAATATAACTAATATAATAGATATTATATCTATATTCTATATACTATATGCGGTATATATAATATATATATATATATATATATATATAATATAATATATAATATACCGTAAATATTTACATATTACTTATATATATATATATATATATATATTGTATATATATATATATATATATATAATATATATATATATATATATATATAATATATCGTAAATTATTATACTGATTATATTACTATATATATATAAGTGATATATAATAATAATACTATCTATATATATATATTCTCTTTATAAATAATTATTATATACTATATAATTTTGCCTATCTTAGCTTATATATATATATGAACTCTAAGTATATATATAGGTATATATCTATATATATATACACTATATATTAACAATTAATTATTTAAATCTAACCTTTGACCATTGAAGCTCTCAAAGAGCCCATCCTCCGTCATAAATATCTAGTAATAATAAAAAGAATTTTTTTTCCATTCTTCCATAATAGAAACTAAAATAAAAACATTGAATGTACATTTGATGAAAGTCGAAATTACGATGGAGCAATAATAGCAACAAGAAAAAATAAATAAATTTTTATTGTCAGTCAATTGTCATTTCAAGACTTTTTTTTCCGATAAATTACCATTTCAACTTTGTCCAATCTGGTCTTTACAGACAAAATCAAGAAAAAAAAAACTATGAAAAAAAAATCTATGAAGAAAAAAAATATAATAGTGATAAAAAATATCTTAAATGTTTTGATGATAAAATAAATTGTCTGTACGAGTCTCCGTGTGTGTGTGTGTGTGGTTTCTCTTTTTTTTATTCGTACGACAGTAATTAAAAAAGATTTTTCTTCTTTATGGAATAGTATTGATTGATTCGAGAAGTCGGATCATTCGATTAAATTGATTATTGACAAATTTTTTCGAATTTCGCAAATACGTCGCTTGGTAAAAGGAAATATTCGGTCAAAAATGTTTAACAATTGTATTCCCCCAGTACACAACTTAAATTCTGTTATTGATTCCATTATATGAATAATATTGTGTATATAGCCCTGTATAATATAAAGTATCATATATATATATAATTATATATAATAGTATATATGATATATAGTAAATATATATTATATATATATAATACTTGATATATAAATACTAACTCATTGTTATATTAATGTAAATGATTCCAGAAACCAATATCCAACCCTTAATCAATTTGTATATTATAAAAAATATGTTAGTGAATACTACTAAATATATATATTATAAGTATAGCCTAATAATCATATTGTTATTACCCTATACTATATTATATAATGCACCGCCCTCCTTGATAGGGCTTCTGCCCAGTGTCAGTGGTGAATTTTAATCCAGCTCTATATCTACTAGTGTATTATGTATCAATCATATAATATTATATGTATATATATATAAATCTATTTAATATTATTACTATAATATAAGTAATATATATATTTGTATATATTATGTATAATATTTCGGAGATTTCATATACTTGTAAAGAAATATAGTTATTATATATATATTATAATATATATATAATATATATATATATATAATAATATAATATACCATATCTATATATATACTATATATATTATATAATATAATATAATATAACTATATTAATTATAAACATTAGAATATTAAAACCAGTTTGACTATATATAATAATATATATATATATATATTATATAATATATTTATATATATATCATATATATATATATAATATATATATATCTATCATTCCGTATATATATATACATATATACCTTATATATATAAATCGTAATAAAGAAAGGGATTAATAGAGTTGAGGAAAAAAAAGTGAAAATGCTGAGAAAAGATTCTTAGAACTAATATTTCATCGAATGAGGAATAAAAAACGTTTTATTCCTTTCTTAAAAAAAAAAAAGGTCATTTAAAATTAAACTATAATAATATATTCATACTATATATATACTATATATATATATTATATCTAATATATTATATCTATATTATCATATATATATATATCTATTGGGTTTTTACTATTTTATATATATTAGTATATCTATACGTATATATATATACTATAAATATATATACTATATATATATATGAGAAAACCAGAAGGCTCATGGAAGTTTCAATAGAACTCAGACCAGTGCACCTGGCCCTTATCTTTACTGGTAAATAGTCTGGGTTCGGAGACGAGCTGGGAAAGGGTGAGAGGAGGACAAAGTAGTGAACAAAGTACGAGAGCTTTTCATAAAGGAAGAGGTACACATGAAAAGTGTTTATAAAGGCATTGTCCATTGCGATAATTATTGTATAGGGAGAATAATTTAACTTTTTAAGACAGGAATAAATTGAAGAGTATCAGAATTTTAGGGTTGGGCGACAATCTGAATTTTCCGCACCGAACCCTCTATGTTTCAATGCTCACCGCATGGCATCAAGCACCGCACCCTATACGTCGGCCAACTCTAATTATAATTAGTAGCTTAGTAGCTGACCTGGAGGACGTTCACGAAGTGTTTTATGGTTGAATCCATTCTGATATCACTGATACTCTCTATAGGGTTTGGCCGACGAACCTGTGCGGATCGGTACGGTGCGAAAACTGATTGGTAGTGCGGTCATGTGCCGTGCAGAAAAACACGGTACTAGACAAACCCTAGTACTCTACATATAAATGAATGAAACCTTTATACAGAGCACGCAAATAGATAATGTGAAAATATTTCTGGTCTCTCATTACACCCTCTGATCTCTTCGAACTCTCTTTAGTAGGGAAAATGTGATCCCCGTGTGAACGATAACTGGAATAGAATATCTCAAGAATTATTTGAAAACTTTGAGTGAGAGTGTAAGTTACGTAATTTTAAAGATGTTATTTTCATTTGGAAGATTGCATCATGTGGAAATGTAATGAATTAGTTTTTCAGGCACCGGAAAATACTGTGTTTTCTGGATCAATTATATACAAAGATAGACTTGGTTCTGAAAAACACAATGTGTTTTCTGGACCAATTAGAGAAAGAGAACTGTTCTGAAAAATACAATGTAATTTTTGAACCGATTAGAGAAAGAAAATTGGGTTTGAAAAGCGCAATGTGTTTTCTGAACCAATTAGAGAATGAGAATTGCTCTGAAATACACAATGGGTTTTCTGAACCAATTAGAGAATAAGAATTGGTTCTAAGAACACAGTGTGTTTTCTGGACCAATTAGAGAATAAGAATTGGTTCTAAAAAACACAATGTGTTTTCTGAACCAATTAGAGAATAAGAATTGGTTCTAAAAACACAATGTGTTTTCTGAACCAATTAGAGAATAAGAATTGGTTCTAAAAAACACAATGTGTTTTCTGAACCAGTTAGAGAAAGAGAATTGTTTATAAAAAAAGTTTTCTGAACCAATTAGAGAATAAGAATTGGTTCTAAAAAACACAATGTGTTTTCTGAATCAATTAGAGAATAAGAATTGGGATAAAAAACTGTTTTCTGAATCAATTAGAGAAAGAAAATTGATTCAGAAAAACACAATGTGTTTTCTGAATCAATTAGAGAATAAGAGGAAAAAAAACTGTTTTCTGAACCAATTAGAGAATAAGAATTGGTTCTGAAAAACACAATGTGTTTTCTGAACCAGTTAGAGAAAGAGAATTGTTTTGAAAAAAACATAATGTATTTTTTGAATCAATTAGAGAAAGAAAATTGATTCAGAAAAACACAATGTGTTTTCTGAATCAATTAGAGAATAAGAGGAAAAAAACACAGGACCTCACGCAGGCCCACATCCCTCCGCATGCACCAAGACCACCCCACAGACCGGCCATCCAGACGCGTATCGGCAAGCCCAGACTAGTGATCTACCCCAAGCTTAGACACACATTCCGACGCACGGCCCCCGGGCGCAAATGCGTTTCCATCAATGCGCAATACAAACGGTCCACCGCGAAAGCAGCCAATTCCTGCGATGATCCGTACCAATTAAATTCCCATAACCTACAATACCGAAATTAAAAAGCTGCCATCGTTCTTTGAAAACAAAAACATAACTGGGTATTTTTGGGAATCCAATTAGAAAAGAAATTGATTTCCAGAAAAAAACACATATGTGTTTTCCTGAATCAATTAGAGGAATAAGAGGAAAAAAACTGATTTTTCTGAACCAATTAGAGCCAATAAGAATTGGTTCTGAAACACAATGTGCTTTCTGGACCATATACATAAAAACATAAAAAACCTTTTATAAAAACGAGTAATGAAAGAGTTACCGTCATAAGAGCGAATAGGTGATGAAAACCATGAAATTAAAGATAGAAAAAAGTAGTCAATAAAGAAAATAAATCAAGTAAAGGATAGAACTGAATCTTGCGTAACAAACCAATTTATTGATTTAAGGGATGAGCGGTGGACGTCTTCAAAAACTGTTATAGAACGACGAAAAAAATCGATGAAGTTACGAGGAAATGAGCTCAGATAGTATATATTATATATATATATAATATATATTTATATCAACTGCAGTTTATATATATATTAAATATTATATATAATATATATATATATATAATATATATATATATGCGTATAAAGTACGTTTATTTACATATATTTTGAGTACATTTATATAGAAATACCCACATAAATATATATAATATATATATATATAATATAAATATAATATTATATATATATATACTATATATATAGTATATAACATATATATTAATATAATATTAGTAATATTATATATTAATAGTATAAAATATTTTATTTCAAATATATATAAGGATGTTTATATAAATTCTAGTATTACAGTGCTGATATGTACTAGTACCTATATATATATATAATAACTTACTATATATAATTATACACATATAATATAATAATATTATTATATATAATATATATATATATATAATATATATATATATATATACTACCTATATATATATAGCTATATATATATATGATAATTATATATATATATACTTATATATATATACACTTATATATATATATATATATATATCTACATAATATACACTAATATATATATAATTATACTATTATATATTATATTATATAGTATTATATAATTATATATATGATATTACTATTAACTTATATTATATAAAAAATCATATTATAATATATATATATATATACTAAATCCATATATATATATATATATATAGTAAAACTATAATATATAAATATCCTATAATACCATAACTCTATGTTACATAACAATACAAGATCATACTATATTATACCCAGCAGTAGAAATTATAATCTACTTTACTGCTTATTACTTACCTCAGCATTATATAAACCTCTAAGAATAGGCCAACTAAAGAAGTTACCCGCATGATATCTCGCAAACTAAGATAGGTGAATTAAATTCTGTTCAGATTTTATGACTGTGCGTTATAATAACGATGGAAAATGAAAAAAGAAATTTTTCTTTGTTTTTAACATTTTTTATTTCATCTCGAAAAATAGGATCAGAAAATTTCTTTAAATATATGGAATCAGCGTATACTAATAACATATTTGAGCTCGAGCCGAGGGGGAACACAGAGGGGGACGTTCTCCATACCCGTAGGGGAGGGGCGGAGAACCCCGCGACACCAAATACCCAAAGAGCGGGGGTCCGGAGACCCCTCCCCGGAGGGGGGGAAATAGAAAACCACCCCCGTCGTCCCCCAGGAGCCGAGAGACCCCACTCTTGATCTTTGCGGTTTACTTGGATGGTATTTCTTTAGTTAAAGAAAAGTCTTTTTTCTCATACTCTGATTCTAATATGTTATTAGTTTTCTTGTAACCTATCGTACCCTAAAAAGGATATAAAAAGCAAAAATAATAACCAACTCGTTTTAACATGCAGTGTTTTTTTTAATTTCCAATGACATGATTATAAATTCTCTCGTATATGCTACGTGGTTCATCTAGATATGCTGTGTTCTCACTAACCGTTTCGAGCATATTATGTTCTGCGGTAAGTGTCTTTATAGGTATCTGCATATCATACTACTATATATTATATTACTAACTAAATATATATATATACTATATATATATATATATCATATATCATATATATATCAAATATAAAATATATATAAATATATATATATAATATTATATATATTATACTATAATATATACATATAATAATATATATATATATATATTATTAAACGCTATAAATAGAATATTCTCAACCCAAGTCTACAATTATTTTCTTTTTCAATCTTTCCTTCTTTTTTTTCTTTTTGTGAAGATAAAAAAGAAAAAGAAAAAGAAAAAAAAGTTGCTTTAAAACTCTCATTATGGACAATGGACACAAAACAAACAATTTTTCCATCGTTCACGTTTTTTGATACTTTGCCTCAATAAAATGCAAACAAAAGCAGACGAAATAAGCAATCTTTCCCTGAAATCTTAAAAAAAATTAGGAAATCATTTTTATCGAACCCACTGCCAATATGATTATCAAGAATCCTGTTATAGATATGCCCACCTATTTCTTTTTCCACCGCCGTAATTTTACATAAAAACTATTTGTCAAACTTGCAAACACCACCTTATTCCATGTTAAAAAAAAAAATGTGGAAGGTTAAATATTACAATTCCATAAAATGAGCTGGCAACTAGTCCACAACATAAAATGCACCCGAACTCCGGAAGATTGCAACACGCCACTGGGCGACTCGACAACCAGCCGCCGAGCATACGCCGTACAAGGGAAACAAACAATAACCGAAAACAACATACCTTGCCGAAACTAAAGAAGCGGAAAATGAAATGTGGCACTGACGGAGATGTAAGATAAGTATGGGAGTTCAGCCAGTGCACCTTTGTGGGGACACAAACAACGATCATAACCAAAAAAAGAAGTACCAAGAATATTAAGATCACTATTGTATTTCTTACCTTTAGATCTCCACATTGATCTTCCATTCAATAGAATGTACTTGAGGAGCATCCAAGTTAAGAGTCTTCACTGGTTTCATTGGACTCTTTGCCTTTAATTGGAAACAGAGTGTCCAAAACTGGAATTAATGCGGTGCTTTATTTCCAATATGTAAGAGGACAACCTTTAAACTCGTTATAAATGCCCAGTCAAAAAAAGAAAGTCTCCAAATTCTTCTGGTTTATAGGGCAACCCTAAGCTTCTATTAATCCACTGAAATATTTTTGAGAGATAGTCACCAAACACATAAGTATTTTCAGTAAACGGACGAAAAATTTTTTTAGAAACATCTTCTCTCTGCTAACGGCACCAGTAAATGTTGTCCCTGGAGCCAGTAACTTATGGGGTTTCAGGCGGCCAAAAAGTCTTGAAACAGAGTTACTGGGGCTGACTCTATTATTGATAGACCCAAATCATCTGTTACAAGTCCGATTCACAGTTGTGACTTGATTTAAAGGATATAGGCTAGTTCTAATTCTGAATTTGAAGGCGTATATGATGAAGACGGAGTCTTATTTCTGTTCATAATTCACTGATCGTTTTCTCTGGGTAAATTATCCATGCTTACCACAGGTCGTTCAGGTAGATGAGGTAGCGCTCCTAGGGCCAGAGAGAACTGGGGCAAAGCCCAAAGGCGTCTGGCAGAAGGATAGTGATCAGAATAAACAACACAGCGCATTGCTTGTGTTTCCTTCTGTTCACTCCTTGAAGTGAACCCTTACTACCACATTAAAAACTGCATTCAGTGCGCACCTCACGAATGTGATATTATTAAGAATTATTTAAAAATGAGAGTAAAATAACATATGTAATAAAATTCTTACAACTAAGTCAGTGAGGCAAAAATAAACAATCTGTCACATGATCAGTTCTTTCGCCACTGCATCGGAAATATGTACCAAAGGGTGTAGTGAGTTAATTTGCCTTTTGCTCCATCCTCGTATAGATTTTCAGGGGAACACATGGTGTCTGTGGGCGGAAGGTACAGACGAGAAATGGGGAGACAAATCTATATCTCGTTATCACCTAATGTTCATTCTCTTTAAAATAAGTCATGGCAGCTGTCTTATCCAAATTGACGTTATTTTGGATTGCTGTTCAGGCAATATTACTTGCCCACATATAAAAACAAAACCTAGTGGTATGTATTTCTTCGCATTATGTCGACAATCATTTTTTAAATTGCCTGTATAATTATGAGGGGTAGTAGTAGCTACTCACTCTATATATATATATATTGTACTTGAGTTATATATAAGTGATATAGTATATAATATATATAGTATATATATATATATAGTATATATATATATATATATATATTATGAAGTAGTATATGAGAGCAATACACCACACATATATAGTAATAGTGATTGAATATATATATAGATATTAAATATAAAGTGAGTATATATATATATATATAGGTATATAGGTATATATATATATATATATAATATAATATTATTATAATAACCATAAAAAATTCACATAGTAAAAAAGATTGGCAAACATTTAACATTGTAGACATGTAGAATATAGAGACGAGTGAGAAGAAAGCCATCTATGGGCCGTATCGATGGACTGGTCCCGAGCGTCAATCACCCGCACTTAACCAAACATCTTACCAAAAAGCTTGACTAATAAGTGTCATAAAAAACCACCACCCAATATCAACTAGGAGTCTTCCTCGGGTCAAGTGCAGTCAGTAATGATTCCAATAAATTCTAAAAGGAATCTAGGAGTGACTATGAGAGAATTTGAAGGCACTTACCAGGAGCAAGCCTGTGTTATCGGGATGGAACCAAGCAGGC
Organism: Trachelipus rathkii; assembly: GCA_015478945.1. Lineage (NCBI taxonomy): Eukaryota > Metazoa > Arthropoda > Malacostraca > Isopoda > Trachelipodidae > Trachelipus > Trachelipus rathkii. Next base: position 24,175 of record JABUQX010013600.1, read on the forward strand.
AGCAGAGTGATGGGAAGGTGTAAGGGAAAAGTAAGGGAAGGAGAAGGTAGACAAGGCGAGGTGGCGCAGGAGAAGTCATTAACACGACAGTAACGCTAACCCGTTAGGTTAAAGTTAATGCTTCTAAGAATGTGTAGAATGGGGCATTGTCTATAAGAGCAGGGGCCGGATGATGAAGAAGGTGGGAAGCCTACAGAATTTCGAGAGAGGATACTTTCCAGACACGCTATTCAACAATGCGAAGTGGTAGAAAAAAGCCGAAGATGACCGGAAGGAGGGAGGAGGAAAAAACGAATGCAATACGCATAGTACCGAGTTAGACAACGCCCTACATACGTGAAGCCCCCCCGGGCAGCAAAGACACAGTCCGAGACGTCAAATACAACGGCAAAACCACGAAAACACAAACACAATATCGGATGACTTAGAGGACCGGCGCCACCAGCGATAAACGAACTAGCTATCACTTGACACTTAGGAATTGTAAAATGATACCGAATTGTCTAATTGTTTAGCGACGACAACAACCTGCTGGTTGCAACCGCGCGGATTGTCGCCACAGGAAAAAATCAGACTTCTTAATATATAGGTAAAGCCATCTCAGCAATACAGAAGGTCGGGAAGGGGATGATGAGTATCAAGCTAACATCAGAAATGTGCTTCAAAGCCGATTAACCAGATCCATCTCGCAACTGCAAGTCCGAAAGCCGGAAACGCCGGAAGCCGAATCCGGAGCCGATTGATCGGGTACGATATGAATGTAGATAAAGATGCCCAAGTGCCAGCAAAGTGCTGCATACTAAGATTGAAGCGGGTAGATGTTGAAGATACATACATATAAAATGAATATCTGTTATATCCTAAAAATTGGACTCGGGGGTAGGATGTTAAGTTAAAAATTCAATTAAGAAGAAGGCAATATAAAATATATTGTAAATGATAGTTAACTCCATATATTCATAAAAAATAATAAAACACCTAATAAGAACGAAGGGAAGTTGTACTAACTTTTTTAACGAAGAGAAGTGGAGAGAAAAGGTGGAAGGGGAAAAGAGAGGAGATAAGGGCCCGGGGTCATAGGACCCCCCGGGAAAATAATTAACTCCTGGGGATTTCACAAAAGTGGGTTGAGCCAAAAAATAAACAGATTTGTAATTTCCAGAGTACATTTAAAATACCACCTGACGAAAAAAGCATATACTTGAAAACCTTGATAGGCAAAAAAATGTCGCAGACCACAGATAAAGGTAATTGATTAAAGTGAGTGTAATTATTATTATATTAATATGAATATAAATTATTATTATTATTATTATTATTATTATTTATTATTATTATTATTATTATTATTTTATTATTATTAATCAGTAAATTGAATAATAATTAAAATGTATTAATATTAATTATTATTGATTATTATTTTTATTATTATTATGTATTTTTTTTATTATTATTATTTATTTTATTACCAAATTCAGAATTATTATTTTCTTAATTTTATATATATATTATTATTAGTTATTATTTATTTATTTTATGCTATTAGTGGTATTAATTTTATTTATATTATTATTATTATTATTATTTATTATTATTATATTATATATTATATATATTAGTTGATGTATTATCATTATCATTATCATTATTCATGTTCAGTTTCATGTTTCATTCTCAAGTTATGTCAGTGCATCCATTACTCAATTTATCATGATCATTAATCATTATCATAGAAAAGATAAATCATGGTGATCACATATCATTATTTCTTTGATGAATATTACTTTTCTCATGAAACTTAAGTTTTACAATACAATTATTGCAAATTTAACTTAATTCTTTTTTATGCCAAAATGATTTGTATTAAGTATAAGCTTATTTATATTCTTTTTATGTTTATTGCTTCTTTCATGAATCTTAAAATTTTTAATAGATGTATTACAAATCTCACAAGTAGTCATTTTATTATTATAGATATTTTTATCATAAATGGATTTTTGGTTTTGCTCATTTTCAGATCTTGCCATTTCTTATAGTTTTCTGTATAATAAGTGGATTTTTGATTTTTAACAAGATTTTAAGCTACGCCCACTGAAGTGTACTAGCAGTGCACCTCTACGTCATCCATTTTTATTTATTATTATTATTAACCAGTTTTTAAGCTCCACCCACTTATGTGCACTAGTCAGTTGCACCTTAACAAGTTGATTATTATAATGATGGTAATGATTATATATTATTATAAATATTATTATTATTAATTATTATTATGAATATTGTTATTATTATTATATTAATATTAGTAATTAATATAGTATGTGATTTATTAGTTTAAATATGCATTAATTATTATTTAATAATATTATATTTTTTGTAATATGTTTTATATTTTAATATTATAATATTAGTTATTAGTTGTTGTTGTTGGTTTGTTGTTGTTATTGTTGTTGTTGTTGTATGTTGTTTGTGTGGTGTTGTTGTTGTTGTTTGTGTATTGGTTGTTGTTGTATAGTTCAGTTGTTGTTTATTGTGTTGTGCAGCGTAATTGTGAAAGAGGAGGACTGTTTAACTTTAATGATGTAGATTACTGGGAGACAGATTTAAACAGGAACGCACGGCTGTAAGTTTGCTGTAATTCTTAATACGCAGCAATCATTACGATAAAAGGACGATATCATATAATATAATACTAATATATATATAGAATAATATACCCCGGAGTAGTATATTATACAGTACATATTCATACTATATATATAGTATAGTATTAAATAAAGTATATTATATATATGTGTACATGTTTATATTTTGGGATATATATATATATATATATAAATATATAATAATATATAGTATAACATGAGCGTAAAAAGGATAATATCACGGGAGTATAGTATTATAGTAGGTTATCAACAATGATAAGTATATATACGTATAATATATAACGATAGTAGATATTATAGCGGGTATATATTAATATATAAGTAATATATAATAAATAATATAAATCAATGAGTAATATATAATATATATATATTATAGGTAAATAATATATTATTATAATAAATATAAAAAGAATAGTATCATAAATAGGAATAGATAAGTTAGTCTATAATAGTTGTAAAAGAGATAGGTGAATAAGGTAATAGTTAATATATAGACCCTATACGGATATAAAGTAAAAGGGTAGTATATAGTAGATAAAAAAGTCTATATATATGATATATAGTATACGTTAGTATTAGTAGTACTCATCATACTATGATATTGCGAGTACGGAATATATATATTATAATATATATTATAGTATCGTGTGCACGTATGATCAATAGGGCCTCACAGTGACTATATATATCACCTCATACTATACTATTCACCAGCCGTGATAGATATAATATAATAATTAGATATGATTGATAAACATATATATAAATATATAAGAATACATATATAAAGTGATAGATATCATATAGATAGTAATATAGTAGATGATGATATATATAGTAGTGTAATAGAATATATTAATATTATATATAATATATATATATATATATATATATAAATAATATATAATAATAAAGAAGTACAGGTAATATATATAATAAAGTGATTAGAATAGTAAGATATATTATATAATATATATATATATATATATAAAGAGCTATATATTATATATCATAGTGCTAACCTCATGTGATATATAATGAGATAATATCACTAGGCTACTCGATTGATACCCATATGGTCATAATAACCGGGTATAATATATATATATATAATTTTAAATATAGTCCAGATGGTCATAAAACGCGAGAGCTCAGCAGATAAAAATTGAGAAGGATAGTATAGTAATATATATAAATTATTATAATACAATAATATAATAATATATATATACTCGTAACGTATTTTATGGTGTATAGGAGATATAATATATATATATAATAGATATTATATATATATATATATATTTAGCATAATAATATATATATATGATTAATACTATATATGGGTAAAGGGTATATAGTATAATATATAAATAAATATATATATATATAAGGATATATATATAATCATATTATATACAGAAGATAATATAATGAATATATATATATATATATATATAATATATATAAATATACTTATTACGATGTAACTGTTAGAATCATTATAAATAAGAACGGAAAAAAAATTTAAAACGATTATTAAGTTAACATTTAATAAAATAAATTAACTATAATTATTATTAAATAGTAAATTATTGATTTAATTAAAAAATGAAGGATCTTACAGAATATTGAAATTGAAAGGTGATGGTAGAAAACTAAAAATATTAATAATATTTGTTGTAATCTGGTGTCTCCCGTGTGTTTACTGTGGTATAATGATTTATTTAAAAGTTGCACTCGTCCATTATTAGTATATAGAGCATGAGTGTTCCATGTGCGAGCTATGCTCTCTTACAGTCTCTCTTTCCGTTCATCTCTCTCTCTCGTCTCATCTCTCTCTCTCTCTCTTATATATAATATATATATATATATATTTATATATATATTATATATATATATATATATATTATATATATATATATGATATATATATATAATATAATATATATATATATATATATATATATTATATAGTATATATTATTATATATATATTATATATATAATATATATATATATATATATATATATAATAAAAAAAAATATATATATATATATATATATAGAGCTACTCAGTAGGTACTATACATATAAGTGTAATATACTTATCATATGGATAGAATATATAGGGTTGATATCATAGGTCCAAGTATATATATATAATACCTATATATACATTCAAATCGGTGGTTCCTCTGCCCGGTCTAAGTGTGGAAACCACCTATTTGATATTAAGCGTTGAAGATGGTGACCGCTGAGTATGAAGAGTTGAGAGTGGGAATGGGAGAGCATCTATCGCACAGGCGGTTTGACAGGACCAGAGAAAACCCATTTGATATAATAGTATATATATAGTATTATATATATGATATATATAGTATAGTATAATATAAGTGATATATGATATGATATATAATATGATAGGCTCACTCCCGATAATATATATATATATATATATATAAAATAAGTAGTCATTATAGTATATATATATAGTTATATAATATATAATATATATAATATATATATAATATAGTGATAATATATTATTAATAGTATATATATAGATATAATAGTAATATATATAATATATATTAAATATATATATTAAATTTATTGGATATATATATAGAGTATAACGATATATATAAAGGTATGAGTCATATAGATAGAAATATATACCTATATTAAAGAAATATTATAATACAGTTATCTTCTTTACATACTAGTTACATACATACATATATATATATATATATATATAAGATACTAATATATATATATATAATATATATATAATTATATAGTAATGTTATTATAGTAGTGATGAAGAAAAGACATTTCGTAAAAAATGTACAAAGCTTTTTATTCTTAAAAAATTGTGCTAACTATGTTAGCCACAAAATTCATTATCGGGAGATTTATATATACACCGTAGGGGTATATATATTAATATGAAATATATATATATTATATACCATATATGAGTATAAGAAATATATATATTATATATATATATATAATATATATATAATATATAATATATATACGGGTATATATATAACAAGTAACAAACATAATACATTATACCTATATATTGATTAGTGATGTTATATATATATAAATATATAATAAATAAGTTATTACGATTTTTCTTGTTCGTACTAATATGATTATAGATCAGAAATATTGAAAAAGTGTGTACACATAGTAATATAATAGTGATAATAATATATTATATATAGTAATATATATATATATAATATATAAAATAATATATAATATATATATGTTATATTAATATATATTGTATATACTTATATATATATATATATTATATATATATCTATATTATAATAATACGTATATATATATAATATAATAAAATATATATATATATTAATATGTAACTATCATAAATATAAGTATTATTAAGGTATATATGAGTAATAATAATATTATATAATAGGAATAATAAAATAAAGGTAGTGAAGTTATATAAAAGGGGAGTATATATATATAGTTAAAGTGAAAAAAGTGAAAAGTAGATATAATATTTTATATAATAGTATAGTATATATATATCCTGCGTAGGTAAGAAAATAATATATACGGTGACTAGAATTATATATATATAGGAGGTATTATAGGTGAATAATAGATATATTGCATACCTCAGAAGAAGAGGAGCAGCATTTCAAAAGGCAAAAATGAAAAACCTATCGATTAATATCAAATAAATTTAACAAATAAACATTTTAATTTAATAATAATACACTATATATATATATATATATATAAGTGTGGATAGTATATATATATAGTATTAATATAGGTAGGTAGCGGATAATAGGTATGTAATAGTGGTAATATATCATAGTATAATGCATAGGTATACCTGAGAAGATTATAAAATATATATAATACTATAGTTAATATTATATTTATATATATAAATATATAGTATATATGAGGGTATATATATTATATATATATATAATATTTATATATATATATATATATATAGCTACTACATTGGATAATAATAATAAGGTATATATATTATTGATATTAATAACAGTAAATATAAGGTATAGTAGTGAATATAATATGATTATATAGTTATATATATAAGGAGGTATAATATATGATATATAAGGAGTATGAAGATAATATATAATGTATTATTATAATATATATACTATCATAATATATTATATATAATATATAATAATATATATATATATATATATATATATATATATATTAATTATATATATATATAAATATATAAATATATATATAATATAATAGTATATATAATATAATAGATATATAGTAATAATAGTTAATATAATATAATTATATAATATATAGATATATGGGATATATATAATGATATATAATATATAATAATAACTCTAACTCATAAATAATAATATTGAATATATATTAATAGGTAATGATAATATATATATAGAGTATAATTATAATAGTTATATATATATATGATATTAATATATATTATATATAATATTATACTATATAGTAAAATTATTTTTTGTAATATAACATCATAAAATAAAATAATATAATAGTATAAATATATATATATATATAAATATATATATATATATTATAAACAATAAAATATATGAAAAAACTATGTTTATTCTATAGTTTAAATCCATTCTAAAAATACGTACAATTATATGCATTACCTCAAAACCGCGAAGCGGATTTCAAAAGGCAAAAATGAAAACCATATCGTTAATTAAAAAAATAACAATAACTTCTAAGTTTACATAATAATCCACTCGGTGTTAGTTAAATGCAATGTAACACAAGACAACAAAACATTCGAATCATAAACATCATCGATAGCGTCGTTAGAGCTTTATAAAACACAACACACAAGGGCTTTTAATTAGAGCGGCAAATTATTTATTACTGAATAATAAACGAGGGAAGAGTGCATTTTTTTACTTACCAAAGAAGTTTCACAGAATTAGAATTAGAATGAATAAAAACTTAATTAAAAATAGAAGTGAATTTAATCGTGTTCTCTCTTTAAGCGTGGAATAATATTGGTTTGTGTAAATCTGGGTTTTGTGGGGGGGGGGGGAAAGAGTGGCGATTCTAGGCTGGGTAGGGGTTTAGGGGGGGCAAGTAGGGGAAGACTATGATTTAATCAAGTTGATAATTTGAGAGCTTTTCGTGATATAAAGAGATTTTTTTTTTAATTCAAATTTAAAGCTGTTGTAATGTAAAGTTCCTAGTGAAATTACAATATTTAAAGAATTAATTAAAATATTAGCTTAGTTATAATAAATAATATATTATATAATATTATATATATATATATAATATAGATAATAATAGTACATATATATATTATATTTATATAAGTATTATTAATATAATATATATAATATAGGTATAAATATTATATTATTATACACTACCTATATATATATACGCCATATAAATACTCACTATAATACCTACCTCATTTAATATGAAATTAGTCAAACTAATATATTATATATAGAGGATAGTAGATATATAGGTATGATTATAGTAACTATATATATATATATAATATATACGCTATACTATAAACCTCACTATATATACTATATATAATAATATATAATATTATAGTATCAATATATTGTTTTATTAACTGCAATAACCATAATATATACCTATATACAATATATTATATAGAACTTATTTCCGGTATGGATTTATAATATATATATATATATACGGTACCCATTTAGATCATTTCAACTATATACCTATATATAACTCACGGTAAATATATGATATACTAATATTTAGGTATTTAATAGGGTATATATCATATATATACTAATTGCAATATATATACTGCACCCTATATGCGGTGGTATAAGTATGATGTATGAATATAAATGAATATATATAGTATATATATATATATATATACTCTATCAAATATATATAAATATATATATATATATAAAGGATTTAAATTATATTATGTTTTTATATTATATTAACAATTGAAACTGTTTTTTTATACTATTAAACTTTATGATATATATATGATCAGTAAAACTAATATATAACCAATATATAATATAGTTATATGTATAACTATGGAATAATATATAAACTAGGGGTATAAAATATAGGCCTATAATTGAGGGTGGCCTATAACTCAACAATCACCACTAGGAACTATACCATATAAAGTATATTATATATAACTAAGGATATATATATATAATATATACCTATATATACAATAATAATAATCATAACTAGTAATAATATATATAATATTATACCGCCGCCCACGATAGTATATATAGTTAGGGATAGAACACGAAACTATACCTCACTAGTTATTCCTAATAACTATTCCAATATATTATAATACTATAATAATACCCCATAACAATTCCACAACGCGCAAATTGAAATGTACCAACAAATGTTTTTTCGTTTAATTAGCAAGGGCAACCCTGAAACAATATACGGACCTATAAATATATATTACCTAGGCTACCGACTTGGCTTTAACCATGCAATGACAATTTTGTACACAACAACATGCATTTAACAACGACAATTGAATTGTCGCAAATTCTTCTTTTTGCCAATTAGTGAAATATAAACAGACTTCTCAATAGTCAAATGTTTTTTTTATTATATATATTTATTATTATTATTATTATTTTATATTATTATTATAATATAATTAATCCAAAATATTATTATTCATTATTATTATAATTATTATTATTATTATTATTATTATTATTATTATTATTATTATATTATTAATTTTGATTATTATTAGTAGTTGTAGTAGTAAAGTACCGAAGTAAAATATATAAGAGTACCATAGTATTATAGTAGTAACTGGTGAAGGAAAAGGTTGAAAAAGTAAGTAGTAAGAGTGAGATATAGTTGCAACATATGATAATTATATTTATTATCTTATTATTATTTATGGTGTGATTATTATTAAATCTATGATACATCTCATTAGCAAGTCATATATTATCATATTCATTTATTATTATTATCTCACTCTCTATATTTATATATTACTTATTATTATTATAATTTCTTTATAAATTATTTATATATTATTTATATTATTATATGATTATGATTACATTGATTAATATTTGATTCCCAGATGATTTTGAATGGCATTAATTAGATTAATGATTGATGATTCATGAGTTATGATTGATGATTAATTGATTATTATTATATTATTATTATTATTATTATTATTATATGTATAATAATAATAATAGACACTAAAATTATTATATATGTATTATATCTCCGTGGCTATTTTTGTATCTGATTGTTGAATTATTATTATTATTAATTATATTATTTATATATAATTACTTTATATTTCGATCTCAAAGGGAGCCACAAACACTGAATGTTGCAAGTAGTAAGCCCTTCCCATGTTTCAAAATACTAAGGGAATATATTACTTTTCTATATTATAAATTATTGGTTATATTGGAAATTGTAAAATATTGGAGATTGATTTATGAATATAATAATATAAATCTTTATGTGATCTTTGTTTATTAAATGATAAAATTGTTTACATGAGATCAGTTGAAATTAAAAATTTTTGAATTTTTAAAGTGGTGATTGTGAATTATTTGTTTTTTTTATCGAATTTATATTATTATATTATTATTATTATTATGTATCTTATATTAGGTTTTCATCTATTATTATAACCTATAAAATCTTTACACTCCAGTCTTAAACGTTTTGTTATCTCTCTTTCTGTTTGAATTTATCTCATTTATATACCGTACTTATTCTTCATTTCTTCTCCTAATCTCTTTCTCTCTCCTCTCTCTCTCTCTCTCTCTCTCTTAGCTCTGTATTCTCAGATACTATTTCGTAATCATCTCTCTCTGCCTCTTGCGGTCTTTCTGCTCTCTCTCCTTCTCTCTGCGTTGTTGGATTTACTTCCATACTTCTTGCTCGCTTACTCTCCTTCTCTCTCTCCTCTTCTATTACCCATTTTAATTCCTCCTCTTCTCTTCTATTTTATATCATTCTTATACTCTCTTCTCTCTCTCCTCTCTCTTCTCTTCCTCTTCTCTCTCTTCGTCTCTCTCCTCTCTCTCTCTCTTCTCTCCTTCCTCTCTTCCTCTCTTCTCTTCTTCTTTCTCTTCTCTCTCTAATCTCTCTTCTTCTTCAACTCTCTCTCTCATCTCTTACAATCCTCCTCATCCTTCTCTCTACTTCTCCTCTCTCTCTTCTCTCTCTTCTCTCTCTTCTCCTTCTTCTCTCTTTCTCTCTCTCTCATCTCTCTCTCTCTCTCTTCTCTCAATTTCTCGTCTCAGTCTCCCCAAGAATTTACTAGATTTCTCTCATTTCCTTTATCTCTTCCTTCTTATCTCTTCCTCTCTTCTCTCCTCTCTTCTTTACTCTCTCTCTTCATCTCTCTCTCTATCTTCTTTTTCTTCTCTCTCTTACTTCTCTTCTCTCTATTCTCTCTCTCTCTCTCTCTCTCATTCTCTCTCTCTTTCTCCCTCTGCTTACTCAACATCTTCTCTTACCCTATCAGTAGCACTCTGTTTACTCATCCTATTCTCTCTCTCTCTTTCTTTTTCCCTCCTCCTCGTTCAACTTATCTGCTTCCGCGTCTCCCTATCTTATCTCTTCTATCTTTCTCTCCATTCTTCTCTCTTTCATATTTTAACTTACTATACTCTCTCGTTCGATAATTCTTCTCCTCTTATCCTTGTATTCTCCCTTCATTTCATGTCCTCCATCTTCACATTATACCCTACTCTCTCTATCTTATTTTATATTAACTAAACTATCTCGACTTACCGTAATAAATGTTTATTGCTTTTTTTTTGCCTTTTTAGCTTTTCAGCACTTTATTTAAATTTCTAATTTATCTTATCTTTCCTTGAGTATATTCATATTATAGGTTATAACTCTGAAATAATAGTATACTTATTAGTATATATGGCTCCTCTTATATATTATAATAATGAAGACAAGTCTCTCATCGAATTTAATTAAACGCGGATCTTGATGTCACTTATTGTTAAATACGTTACATAAAGGTATCAGTGACGTTTATATCGTCACAACATATTTATCTCACTTAAATATAGTTTAATATATATTTTAGCATTTTACTTTGATGATCTTCTTGTTCATATATGTAATTATTATTATAGTCGATACGTCATACAATCTGTCAGTATGATACTTATTCTATATTATTATCATTTAACGTTTAATTGCTTACGTATAATCACTACGTGAAAGAAAACATCATTTATACACTTGAGGTATTAGTTCTCATTAGACTTATACTTACTTTATCTATATAGTAGCTCTATATACTAATGCACATAGTTATTCCATTAAACACCAATTACGTTCATCATCCTTACTACCATGTGCTACCCAAATTATTTCACATATCCGTCCTAAATAGCATATTGACCCTCTTCGAACTCTTTACCGCACCTCAATTCAATGCGTAGGACGGAATATATATGTACAATTTTTATAATATACGTATTAGAGAGGCCAACTTATTATAATGACAATGATAATAAATTCTCTACTTCTCTTATACAACTGAAAGTATTAAATATATAAATTTGTGTTATTAAATAATGGCCGTGAATGCTTATTAAGTAATATTAATGGGGTATTAACCCTTAAACTTGTTTATAAAGTAGTCAAGACACTTACAGAAGCCGTCTCTCTAAATAAACTCAATCCATGAGAGACCTATCTAAACTCTAGCTTTCAATCCTTAGTGATTAATATTATTCTACTTATTGTATTTAGTCTTTATACTTACTGAGACCTTTCTAAAAAATTATATAACAAAGACCTATTTGTATATATATCTCGGGTATATATATATATATGATCGTTATAGATGAATTAGAATAAGATCCATGATTATCGCACTCACACCTTAATTGAAAGCAGAGGACGAGAGAGAAAAGTGTGTGTGATTTGACCGAGTAGAATGACTCCAATGAAGGACTAAGGCACCAAATATTACTTTCCTGCGATATTACATTATTAGCAAATCTTTTTCCATATTGACAAGAGGGAGTAGTATTGTGTAATTCGACCTGTAATGAAAGTGGCCAACTATATATTAATTATATAATATATATTGTTAATTATATCATAACGACTACGATAATATTATATATTATATATACTATTATAATATAATATTTATAATATTAATATAATATATATAATATATTAATATTTATATATATAATATATAATAAAAGTATATATAATACTATATGTTCAATAAATAATTCACGCAGGTTATTATACGATAATATACTATCTCTTAATATTCGTTAGTAATACCTATTATCATCTATCAAATATTATAATATTTAAAAAGTCCCCCCTAATATGTTTTATCATTCATAAAAAGCAAATATAGAATATAAACCCAATTATACTACTTATTTTTATTATTCTCTCAGTGGTAGTATATATAATTATAGTAATATATATGGTCCGTTGTAACGTTAGTATGACATATCGATGTTATAATTATAGGTAGTATATATTCTTGTGATATGCTCCTAACTAACTTATCATACTAATTAATACATATTTATAATATACGTATAAATACTTTATTAATAAGTAAATAGGATGAAATAATCATTTAAATATAAATACATAATATATATACTATTATATATAATATATTATACCTCATTATTATATAAAATATTATATAGTAGTATTTAATACCTTATATAAGTAAACTCACCACAAATAATGGAGTAGCTTATATAAAGTCTAATAGTTTGGCTCTCATATTATCGAACTTATATAACATTATATATAACTCAAAAACTCTCGTATATATTAATAATAATTTGAACTATTGATGAAATGGATTAACGTAACGAATTCCGTAATATATGTTCTTTTGAAGTGTGGTATATAGCTATCTATCTGTTAATTATGCTAGTATTCTGTTATTGACACTTTTAAACATTTGGATCATAATCTAAGCTATAACTATATATATAATATATAATAATATATAATATGAAGTTCGAATATATCTTTAGTCCGATATATATATGCGTATAAAAAAAAATCGTACTATATATTATAATGAACACCCATTATAGACGTTATTACTCAAATAATATGTATCGTTATGATTAGCTTTATCAAAACCTCAATAAGTGCTACCTGTAAGGACCTACTATATCTACAAACAATAATTACACGGCTACATACATATTGAGTAATAACACACCACAAATACCCCACTTCAGTTGACCATATATGGTCATACTCCAATTAATCGTATTTGT
>JABUQX010013601.1:0-5000 GCA_015478945.1 Trachelipus rathkii
GAATAGAGAGAGATGAGAGAAAATTAATGACTTTCTTCCAAACTTTTAAAATAATTTCTCTTTGACAGCCCGACCATATTTATATAAATTTATTCAAAACAATTGTTCTTAAAAAATAAAACCATGAATAAAATCCTCCTTTAACAATGTCCTTATATCCGATTTTTATTATTTTTAAAGCAGAAAATAAGCTCTCAACATTCCACTTGAATAGGAGGCAAAGATGTAATTGCGCAAGCGGCATCTTGCAAAATTTTAGAATAGCAATTGATTGCCTCTCTTTAACTGATAACTTGATTTCCGGTCGATTTTCATTTTTTCATCTAATGACTTATGGAATTTTACCCTTTTAGTATTTCTAGAAGATATTTAGGTTGAATGTCCTTTACTAGTAGATCTTGTCTTTTTTTTAATCGCTTTTCTGCATGCTACAATTTTTCCCATTATCTGGCAAATGTGACTTCTTCATCTTCATTTGACAAAATTCTACAAGGGAGGATTTTCTGAAAACTGCTGAATATCTGACGTTCCGGCTCCCGATTTTCTGTTCGATAATTCGTTATTCATTTTTAGTCCTAGTTCACGAAAAGAACACTCCTAGCTTTAAATATCAGATCTTCAGTTCTGGGAAAGATTTTTCTAAACAAAGATTGTCGACAAAAATATTTTATTTTCAATTTAAACATTCTTTCCCTTCTTTTCATGGTAATTTATTTGTGATTTGCTAATATCGTTCTATATAAAAATTTTCCTGCAGTCAAAATCTTCTGATTGAATATTTTTTTGTTGTAAAGTATGGGTGGTTTAATAATTATTCGAGTGTTTCGATTTGTTCCACTGACTGTCGGAGAGAGAAAGTTCAGATGTAGCCATCGTACTACTACTATAATCTTTTTAGTTGCAGAAGCCTTTAGACTTTAGAACATAAGACATGTACTTCCCCCATCTTGTCTCTTGACCAAAGATTGCCACTTTTGCAGCTTGATTTCTTTAGAACTTCAATTAATTTTGGGGTACGTGCTTCTTTTGCTATTTGTCTCTCGCCTTTCTTATATAGGATTGGCTCTATGAGTATTGTGGAGACCATCACGCACTGCTGACTGTAAAGTATGAACTCCACATCTAATGTGTGCAATGTTAACGTTACCGGGAACATAGTCTTTTTATATTTTATCAAGTTCATTCTGAAAACAACTATTACTTCTTACGTTTTGACATTCAATAAAATAAGTATCACATTTACCAATTTCCTATTCCTCACCCTCATTGTTCCTTATTTAATTTTTTCAATCGTACTGGATCATGTTTTGATTGCGTTAGTCGTAACTAAGCTAATTACTTGTCTCTTGTTATTTAGAATTATTTTAAGATGTCAGTAACAAATTCTTGAATATATTCGCTGAAATGTTGAGTATTTTTTTTCTTTTACTGCTAACGTTTTAGAAATATTGTTTTTATCTTCGTCCAAATATATAAAATTATTGACAAAATAATTTAGCTTTGCCCATGTGTAAGTATCCATTTTTAAATGCACAAAGCGTCCCTTTTATGCAATTTTTAAGCTTATTTTTTTGTTTATTTTTTCTTCTAGAACTATTTTACAAATATTTTTCCAGTCTAAAGGGACTTCCAGTTTCTAAGCCATGTCTCCACACAGTGCTTTAAATCCTGGTTATGCAAATAAAACTAATGGGTCACTATCATTAACAACATTATAAATCAAATTGTAATTTTGAATTTTTCACTTAAAATAGACAGAACAAGTTTATGGCAACTGAAAAAGTTTCCACTTTAGTCTGAGTTTTTGAAATTAAAGGTTTATCCTGATTACCTTTAGCTTCACCTTTCTTTTTAACAATTGCAGCAATGTCTGGATGATAGCGTTTTAAATGTCGCATTAATTTAAAGGATCCAATAAATGTATTGTGACCCCATGAGTAACTGGTAGTTAGGTAGACTCTTTTGCGCATGATCGAACTGACTGTTTCCCATCAACTGTGTAACTTATTTCAAATTGACAAATGAAAGTATTTTTATCATCAGAGTGAGTAATATTTTCCAAATACATGAGGTGTTTCCGATTTTTGGTTTTAGTTGACATGAATTTTTTCTAAAGGATAGAAATTATCGTTTGTGTTTGTCGATGGGTCATCGACGCAAACATTTTTATTATTTGAATAATAAAGTAAGTGCAAAATTAATTCTGGAAAAAAGAGAAATATATAAATATATATATAATATAGTATATATATATATATATATATATAATATATATATATATATTATATATATATAATATATTATTATAGTATTATATATATATATATATATAATATATTTAATATATATAAATATATAGTAATAAATTAATAATTACTTAATTTTGTAATTTGGTCCGGAGCCGGAGCAGCGTCTTTTTTTGCGGCTCCGACTCCGGCTCCGGCCCGACTCCGGCTCCGGACTCCGATCCGGCTCCGCTTCCAGATCCCCAAAATTTCGCCTCGGCTCGGCTCCAGTCCCTCAAGAGAGTTTCGCCCTCCGGCTCCGGCTCCACCCAAAACCTTGCGGCTTCGCGGCTCCGGCTCCACATCACAACGGTTGCTAGGGGCGGCCTCAAAGAAACTAGGAGTTCTTTTTACAGAGTGCGAGACTTTTTTTTCCTCTTCTCAGTTACTCCACCTATACAAGGTCTCATCCGCCCTTGTATGGAGTACTGCTCTTCATATCTGGGAGGCGGGTGCTCTGGTTCATCCGGCTTTTGGATAGGGTCCGAGTCAAAGGCCAAAAGACTTATAAACTGTCCTGATCTTTCTAGTTTCACATTGACCCTAGTTATTTGTGGCGGCGATGTTGGTGCTTATGCTTTCTATAGTACTGTAGAGGCAATTGGCTCGAGGAATATGCAACTCGCGTACCACCACCTTTAACACGCCCTCGTAGCACAAGGGTGCTGTGTCGGCAATGAGTTTTGTGTTGATGTTAGTACCTCCAGACTGGTTCGCTGAGGTGCTTATTTCTTTCTAGACACCTCTGTTCTGTAGAATTCCCTATATCATCTGTTTTTTCTACTTAATTTAATCTCCTTCACTTTAAAGCCTTCGTCTGTGCTCATCTGTGCAATTTGCGTTAGATGGATTTCTGAGGCGTTCAACACCCAGTCCTTGAATAGGGTTCTGCCCGTGAGCCGCGGTGACACTGTAAAAAATAGATAATAAAATTAAAATGTTCTAATAAGGAATTCTTAAGCTAGCTGAAACCCCACAAGAAATGGGAACCTCCGACGGTGAACCACTTTTATCAAGAATGCATTAAAATAGCATAACCGAGGAGCTTGCTCGCTTGACAAAAAAAAAAAAAAAAAAAAAAAAAAGAGAAGACAGAGAAGTGGAAGCCGCCTTATCTGCAAACGCCTGGCAAACAGGCACTGATAGTGACGATGGTGGCTTTTCAGCAAATAAACCTACTGAAGATAAAGAGGATTTGGATATGTTAGACTTTGATAAGTTCATGGCGAAATTGCATTGACATCTCATTCACCTTCAAAAAAATCAACCAGGGAAACTCATCGTAAAAACTGAAGAGACATCACCACAGGAGCAAAGAAAATTCAAATTTGCAGTCTGTGAAAAGAGGAGAAGGTCTTCAACGAAAACATGAGATGGCTGCCTACAAAAAGAGAATCCTTTCATCGCGGTGGCCAGATGAAAATGGGCCAAGGTTTTTATTATTCAGTGCCTGCAGGCAAATAATTATCAGAACCTCCTTCATCAGTCGAGAGAAAGCGTATTTATAGTGTAGGTAGGATGTAAACACCCCAATAAAGGAACAGTCTCGTCGCCAGACACTAGTGAATAGTTTAATGTTTTTTTGCATCACAATTTGTGAATTTTGAATTTGAGTATTGAATGAATATTCTATCTTAAAGGAGTATTTTTTTATGTCATGTTTGAGTAATAGCGTTTTTTTATTTTAACTTTCCGGCTGATTAATTGAATTATTCATTATTCATTATTCTTTATTCTTTATATTGTAGGCTAGTTAAGAATCTTTCTTGTAAATTGTAATCAGGTTAAAACATAAAAGCTAGTAGCTAAACTTTTGTTAATACTTACTTGAAAATGGGAATGGAATATTTTTTAAAATAAACACAAACATAAAAAGTTATTAAATTATATTTGCAATTATTATCCATTCCTTAAAGGTACTATTTTAATTTTATAAAATAAATAATACTTGGGCCACAACCAAATTGAATATAATATTGTTTGTCTACATGGAATGCAGTCTTGAGTTGCCTAGCAGTGCACAATGTTCTATTTTATTAATGTGTATTTATTTATATTAATTAAAGTATCGGTATCGTAATCGGTATCGGCACCTAAAAAAATTAGAGTAATCGGTATCGGTATCGGTATCGGCCTCTTTCTGGTATCGGTACAACTATTGTTCCTCATATATATAATGATTTAGACCAAGGGACTTAAATGCAAGGTTTCTAAGTTTGCAGATGATACCAAAGTTGCCACCTCAGTTAGGAAAATTGAAGGATGTATAAAGATTCAAAGAATGATCTTGATAACCTTCTTGGGTGGGCAGATAAATGCAATGAATTTTAATAGTAAAAAAGTGTAAGTTCTTCAACCTAGGTTACTCAAATAAATAGTTTTAACTAAGATATGAATGGGATTGGCTTGAGTCTGTGTGGACCAAGAAGATTTAGGTGTGATTATAAGCGTAATTTGAAAGTAAGCTAATCAGTGTTTGGAAAGCCAAGAATAAAGCTAAAAAGATGCTAGGCATAATAAATCGCAATGTTGTTTACAAGAGCAAGGAAGTAATAAGATAATGTAAATAATAGCTTTGTTATGGCCCAATAAATAGAAGTATTGGGTGCACAAGTGGGCCCTTTTATTTAAAGAAAGACTTACATATGCTAGAGAGGTGCACACAGACAAACAAGGATGATATCTGGATTTGAGGGTAAGAGCTATGAGGAGAGG
>JABUQX010013601.1:10000-37500 GCA_015478945.1 Trachelipus rathkii
TGAATGTGAACAGTGATGAACATGCTAACACCGCTGGATATTTTCGACAGTTAAACACCTCTAAACATTTCTTCATTGCTTTTACAACTATCATATCGGTTGTACCAAATCAGAAAGTAAATATTTATATCAAAGTTCGAAGTATTACCTCAGATAGAGATAAGGAAAAAAAGAACCAGTTAGAAGCAACATGGACCTATCGAAACTGTCCCAGTCAACTAAATATTTATCAACAGTACAATGCCCATAGCGACACAAACACAACCTACACCACAACCTAAGGCCTGTCAATTTCCTAAATCAAGGTCAATATAAGAATATTCGCCACTAACTACCAAAAGTAAAAATCTTAGCTAAGGTCTCATGTTAACCACAATACAAGCTTTAATAGGTTTATTGTGATACTGGTAGCTACAACATGCGGTTTTCTTTAATAACTAACTAAAAACGCCGCCACTTTGGCTACGTCAGAATAATACTATATGAGCACTAAACAATCATATACCGTATTCATCCTTTCTTTATGTTGCAAAGTGGAGTCACACTCAAACAAACTCCTGCGGGAAACGATAAAAAATTTTAAACACTATTACAGAAAGAATCAAGGTTACACGTCTTCCTACATTTCTTATTGTGTCCCCTAGAAAAACTGTTCGTGGTAAATATTTTATAGAATTGTATCATGTTCCCTATGACTGGGAGAATTTGAAGGGGACATGATGGCATATGCGGACGATCTGGCATGTTGGTGCGAGAGAGAGGAGGCGATTCGAGAGGTGTTGGAGTTGTTTGCGGAGGAGTTGGAGGAAGCAAGGATGAAGATGAACATACAGAAGACAGAGATATTAACAGTAAACACCGGAGGAAATGAGCGAGGGATGAGAATGATTGGTGGAGAGAGGAGGAGGTATGAAGGCGGTAAATAACCTGCAATTGATCTCGGAGGGTGCTTTACACAGAATGGGATGAGGTGGGAAGTGGAGAAGAGATTACGAGAAGAAATGGAAAAGTATGGATTAGTTATGAACGAGCGGTATATCCTGAATGAATGAGATATGAAACATCGGAATAAGAGGTAAAAAGTGATTTTTTAACAGCATACTGACTCCCACACTGCTGTACCGAGCGAAACATGGACAACAACGAGAAGAGAGGAGAGTAGAATTACAAGCGGCGGAGATAGGGATCATTAAGAACTATGATTAATAAAGAGTAAAGAGAGACAGAATAAGAAATGAATTTATTAGAGAAGATATAGGTGTGAAGAAGAATGACACTGAAGATGGATGTGGGAAAACTGAGAAGATGGTGGGGACATTTGGAGAGGATGGAAGTCAGGAGAGAATTGCGCAAAGAAGATGGAATGGACACAGAGGCAAAGAAGAACCAAGAGGGAAGACGCGAAGAGAGAATCGTGGGCGAAATCGGTGGAGGACTCTCTTGAAAGATGTCAAGCTACCAAATTTGAGAGCGCTGAAGAGAAGAGAAATAGTGCTGGAGAGGGACGCTGGAGAAAGATGCTGTGGCGGACTGACAGGATGAAGAATCTTCCTGGGAGAAGAAAGAAAGAAAATATATATATATATATAATATAGTATATTATTAATATATATATATATATAATATAATAATATATAAATATTATATATATATATATCATATATATTATAAAAATACTATATAATATATATATAACTATATATATATATATATATATATAATATATATAATAAATTATAATTATATATAATATATTATATATATAAATAATATATATATATATAATATATATATATATATATATATATATATATATATATATATATATATATTAATATATATAATAATATAATATATATACATATATATAATATATATATATATCATATATATATATATATATATATATATATAATATATATATAACCTAAACAAACTTAATCTAAATTAACCTAACCTAATTTTAACGGAGTCAACCACTTATAAATGTCCTATATATATATATATGGAACAACAGCCACTTCAACTAAGAAATCTTCACCAACTACAAATATGTTTCCTCATTTTTATTAATAAAACATATATACTCTTAATTTGCTTTGATTAACTATTATTTTTTATTATTATTAAAAATTATAATTAAGAGACTTAAGCCATCAAAAAATTTTTGATAACTTAAATAATTTAAGGAAGGGGTCTACTGATTATATATATTATATATATATATATATATACTATAATATATATATATAATATTATTATATATATATAATATTATATATATATATATATATATATAATATATATATATATATATATATATATTAACTACTACATTACTTAGTTAGCATGACTTACAATCTAATATCATCTACTCAATTGAAATGATTTTAGTTTCTTAAAAATAGAATAACATCTGCCAGGTGTTCTCCTTCATTTTTCCTCTTTGGTCTGATTTTTATAATGCGAAGACAGAAAAAAGCAGTTCCACGCTAACTTGCGTTGGACGTAGAGCAGTAACAGCATTTCCGCTTCTTGTACAATGTCTTGATACCCTAAATTACATAAAATTTTTCAACTTCTTTCAGTGCAGCAAAAGAAATTTTTTTAAAAGTTACGGAATATTGTGTAGCAAGGATTAGGAAAGGACCTTGACCTTTTTCTTGAGCCAATCGACGCTTTCGACTAAAGCTCTTCAATTATCTGAGCTTTTCCTCTAATCTTCCTGAACTTTCTGAAGAAATGACTTTAAGAAGGTAGTAACGGAGATAGTTGTAGTTTAATCACTTAACAATATGTTTTAGATGTAAACCTATTTTCTTCTTAACTTCCTGGCAACTCTTTAATACAAATGGCCACATTGGAAAAAGTGCAGATTTAGCTATTTGTTGTTGTTCTTCAGTAAAGCTTACCCTGTAAATTGGATCAATATAAACAACAACTAGTATATATCATTGTCAATGAGAGAAATTTCCTCTTCGTACCATGGGAGTTCTTTTATTCCTTCAAGTATCTTAAATATAGATGATATAAGGTTGAAGGTTGAATTATTAGAAATTAACCAAATTAAAACATAAGGTGCTGGTTAAAAATCTCGAAGTTTGCAAATTGCATTTTGTGATGTGGAAGTCGAAAGTCAATAAACTTGCATGAAGTGATTGAAGTCATTCACAGAGTCACAATTTATAACTTTGTCAGTTTAAAATTTTCCGACTCCAACTCTATCTTGAAAGTTACCGACTCCGACTCCCGACCTCTTGAAAATTACGACTCCGACTACCGACTCCGACTCCACCCTCTTCAAAAATTCCGACTCCGACTCGCGACTCACCCTCTTCAAAACTACCGACTCCCGACTCCGCGACTCGACTCCGACTCCGCAACCCTGATTGTAATTGCCCTGTTCTAATTTTTATTGTTCTCTTCCTTAATAGGAACAGGGGTCCATGCCTTTATCTATAAGAAAATAAAAACTGAAAAAAAACAGAAGTATTTCTTCAACTTCCTCAGTAAGTTAGCTCATTCATGCTGGCTGGCAACCAAGTTGACAATATATAATATATATATATATCTTCGAATAATATATATATATAATATATATATTATATAGTATATATATATATATATATATGGACAGCAAAAAAATAAAAATATATATATATATATATATATATATATATATATATATATATAATGTCAATCCCACCTTCTTTTCCCAAGACTGGGGGTAAGCTGAGCGTGACATGCACCGGAAACAGAAAAGTAGTAGAAGAATATGACAAGTCGAAAAGAAAGCCCAGCCTTACCTCCCTCTCTATACCAGGTACGTGCCATGACTTGTCTCTCAGGGTAGGCAGGCTTAATTTTAATATTATATTTATATTATAATATATATATATATATATATATATAATAATATATATATACTATAATATATATATATATATATATATATATATAATATATATATTTAATAAACTATATGGTGAGTAATAAAATAAATTCAAATAGCATAAGCTAATAGGAATAATTAAAATAGACGTCTTTTGAATTACTTAGGAAAGTTATTGGAAATTTTTTGCAGAATTTTCCGAAAGGTGTAAATAGAACAGTTTGTGACTGTTCCTTCCAAATTGATACGTCTGTTCAATTATTAAATCTAGCTTAATAGATAAAAAGTTTAAAAGTTTAAAATCAATAATACAACTCACCTAAGGTTTATGATATAGCTTGATAATTAGTTGTTTCCTAAGTAATTTACTTGGGATTGTGCCTTTTTATTGAAGGCTTTATTAGTAAAGGTATAGGTAGTTTGTTTCTAGCTTAGGTCAAGATATAGTATGCCATACAAAGAGAACTGTTCTAAAACTCAGAATAAGGTTTAGGGATATATAGGTTAGAGAGGGTTTAGAAATTCAAAAGAAATAGTAATAGAATGCCTAAACAGCTCAGGCCAGCCCTGCTAAATGTCAGAATAATAAAGAGTTAGGACTAGCTCGGCGCAGTAGAACCTCACTGTAAGTTCCTCAGAACGATTTCCTCTATAAATAATAATAAGGCAAGTATATCTGGCCTAGCTAAAAACTAAGTTTATTTAACATTAATAAAATATACTTATCGATAATTTATTCTGTTGATGTTAATTTTGTAAATAAATTACTGTATTAGATTGACCGCTACATTTTTAAAACTCTTTAGTACTGTTTTTTTATTTTTTATTATTAGAGCCTGCTCTCTACCATATTTTTAAAAACCACGCTTTCACTGTTGTCCAACTAAATATATATTGCTAAAGCAAAGAAAGTCTCCAGGAGCATACATTTTAAATCCTATAATAACTAAAAAAGGATATATAAGTACAATTGTGTATCTACATTAGCCTTACCTGAGTTTGTTGGTTTCAAAGAATTTTTGCTCTTTGAATAAGATCTTGATAGCCCTTAGATAACTCAGCCTTGTGGCTTTTGTAACCTAGCACTTAAAAATCTTAGTTAGGGTAAATTGATAAGTGAGTTGAAGGTAAATAGAATAGAGATAGGTTGATGGTAAAAATATTTGAAAAGAAATGAAGAAATAAGACAATTTACCTCTATACCCTTTTACATTTTGATTATTAAATTTTTGATTTCACAACACGACAAATTAGTACCGCTATTGAATCTCAAGTGAGTCCACAGTTGTGGTAAGACCTTATTGTAATTTTTTAGTGAAATTTAGTGAAAATGAATATCACATGTAGACAAAAATATAAATTCCGCTAAATAATAAATAAAAGGATATAATTATTTCACTGTTTTTATATCCTAAATAATACTAAAATGAGCAAAATAGAAGAGAATAATATGAGGAATGTTATATAATAATTTTTATAACCTCGAGTCATCAGTCTGACTATGCGTCTGTTCAATCGTCTACACCATTACCATACCAATCTCAGCTGGGTGTATCTGACCAGCAACAAGATGACCAACTCCGGTTGGAAATGCGGATGGTGCTGGAAAAGTATGGTTATGGTTCTCTATCAGTTTTCCGACGATCTTCAATCCTGAAATCCTTACAGAAATTTATCGACGAAGAGGAACGCTTGCTTCAGTCACATAGGCAGCGTTTTCCTCAATAACAGACAACAGTTTTCTGCTTTAGGTTTAAGTTTTGTATATAGTTATCGGTTTTCAGTTTCTATTGGTTTTCAGTTTGTGTGTATAATAGGGATGTAAACATCTTTCAGTTATTTATCATTCAGTTGTTCGTTTGTTCAATTCCATCTTTTCGCCGCTTACCACTCACTTACCTTCCAGCTCAGCTACAACAGTTTCCGATTATAAGGAATTTGAGTGGGGGAGTAGTTTTAGTGAGGGGGGATGTTGGGGTTGCTGTCGCAGCAGCTCCAGATCCACCCTAATATATCCAGATCCACCCTAATATATACAGATCCACCCTAATATTTATATTGGTGTATTTAATTTATTTATAATTATGCCTTATAATCATAATCTGTTCTTTTTTCCCCATACTTCTAATTATCTTTATCAGGCTTCTGATATACCCATAGTTAGTCAATTTCAGAATTATTATTTTATTGTGTGGTCCATTTATTGGCTTTCCCACACCATTATATTGACTGACCTTACATTCTCCTTTGCTGACAAAAGGATTCCACATCTTGAAGAAGTAAGATTGTTTAACATTTTATTTATGTGGTTTATAGCTTCTTTTCTTTATAGATGTGTTGTTGCTCCATTGTGTGTGGCTTATTCTCATGTGTCTGTATCTATCTTTCAGACTTTCCAGCTCAGTACCCGAACAGACACCGTTATCCCCAAGTCTTTTCAGCACACCCTTGCGGAGGGATTATAATCATCCCCTAGGGTAAGCCATACTTCAGTGTTATTTTATTTTTGTTTTCCGCTATGGAGCACATTTAACCATATATCACATGCCTATTGTTTATCTTCACACAGGTGCCATCACTGGGGCCTGTTGCCATTCTTGGGACCGTTCTTTGCCATCACCGGGGCCGTGTTTGCCATCACCGGGGTCTGTTGTCCTCCCAGTTGTTGCCATCACTGGGGCCAGTTGTTGCTATCATCGGGGCATCATAATTGCTATCATCGGGGCATCATAATTGCTATCATGGGGCATCGTTGTTGCCATCCACGGGGCTTGTTTGCCATTATTGTACCATCTTTTATTGGAACTGAGTTTCTTCAAGCGGTATCCATTCTCAAGCTTTAGCAGTACCATTCCAGAACAACGAACTCGATCTTCAGTCACTTGCAGTGCAACTCAAGAGCAACAAAGTTTCGTAAAATCAGATTGTTCTTATTTGCATCCTATTTTTGTACACACACTAACCTTCTTGTTCCAGTAGTAACTAACCCTTACTCTGGAACTCGAACTCGAATTCGACTATTTCGGTTTGTAGTCTAAGCTTATTAGAACAAACCTACAGATTTCAGCTATCAGATTCAATTTATTCCTCCCCTTAAGTTTAACTTAATAAACGTCAATTTTAAAACATCTTGTTTTTACACCCCATTGACGAACTTCACTTTGACCTTGTCTATTCAAGGAGGGTTCTTCAATTTAAGGAGGATTATACCACAGGAAATTCATATGTTGCAGGGGAAACGATTTAGATTGTTCAGGTGAGAATAATGCGGTAACCGTTAGATAAAGTAGCTTTCCGTTGAGTAAAAGTGGTGAGGTAGATATATTAACTAATTAACTGACTAACCTCTTAACCCTTTCACAGTAATAGATAGATAGTATAAATACTAACCGACTAATTTTTCTTTCTATCAGAATTAACCTATTAATCAATTAACCACGACTGTCCCTTCTAGTCTCGGATTTTCGTCGCTGTATTAGATTTCTGATCGCACTTTCTAAATTTATTGGGTGGTTTGGGGACTCAGTAACAGTATTAATCCGGGATTTCTTTTCGTTCGGGCGCACCGTAGATCCCTAGCGGTTTAATCCGAGTGCACCCTCACTCTCCCCCACATCGTCACACAAAACCAATCATCCGCATATAATAGGTAGGGCACCCTCCACTCATCTCCATTCTCCATCATTCTAACACCATTTCCTGCCAACCCCACCTCTAATTCTTTCATAACCTCATCCATATACAAATTGAATAACCAAGGAGACATAATACAACCAGCCTCACTCCGCTATTAATACTAAACCAATCACTTTTGACACCATTTATTCTTACACAGCGCCTCGCTATCGTCATACATACTTTTGATTCCATTCAGAAGCCTACCACCAACACCATATATCACTAACACCTGCCATAGAGTTTCCCTATTAACCTTATTATACGCCTGTTGCAAATCCATAAAACCTAAATACAATTTATTCTTCTTCTCCCTCATTTTCTTATATCAATTTTGCTTCAACGGGTAAATGATTGATCCACACATCTCTACCTCACTTCCTTAATATTTTAAGTGGTTTCAATAGGCAGGGTCACTGGTCGTTCTTTTCAAACCAATCCAAGATAACACTGGATTGGGCAGAGAGCAAGTTACAATAATCAAGTAACGAACGCACTCTTTCGACCAAAATAGCCAAGCATATATCTCCCTACCAACACTGCATAAACTAATTCCCCACTTATATAATGCTGGTAATAAAAGGTGTACTTGAATCAAGAGGTGTACCCACTTTGCTTTCCTTACCCTTAAGTAATAATTGAGTGTACTGGGAAATTACTTGACGTCTTCTTATTGGTGTTCTTCCAATACCTTTGGGAGGAACTATAAGATTACCGCTCCACTAATACTCTTTATTACATGGTAAACTATTCAACTTGGTTCCACCGAGTAACCAATCAAAATCAACGCATTGCGTCGATGCGTCCTCGCGTAATCCTGTATGCAATGGTTACACCTGCAAATTAAGTTCAGTGCTAGTAACAGAAACGGTCTTATCAGATATGACCAATTCTTTAACTTGCCTCACCTATCGTAGAGCGGCATATGTTAGATCCGAATTTCCTCCTTGCCTAATATCTACTTTAACATCCCCAATAAATAGCAAATATATTCCGTATTCTTGCAAATTACCATAGCCAAAAACCAGCACACACATCACTATTAATGTCAACAGGAAAGCTACGATCTAAATTATCTAAATGTTAAATTAATAATAGAGATATAATTAATAATAAATTAAATAGAAATTATAATAATAATTGAAAATAATACAATAAGTAACCTAATAATAAATATTAAATGATTAACTAAAAATATATAATACTAGTTACATGTAGTATCCTTGACGGTCATGTAACCTGATTATTGTGTAAAGCGCAGTGGAGGGGTATGGGGATTATGGAAATGATCAGGATTCAATTATGTTTACTGGTTTGCTGATTGTAAAATGAAAGTTAGTCGCGTGTTGCCTGATGGATGTAGGAGGAAAGAAAAAAAGAAAGAAAGTGGGGAGATATTAAAAGTAGATATGGTATAGTTATGAAATCAGTATACGATATAGGAGAGGAGTTGAATAAAGAAAGATGAGTATTGAGAAAGTGGATGCATTTGCATATATATAAGTACAGTTGAGGGAGTGTGAAGATAAAGTAAGCGGAAACAAGAGCATCTGGTAAGCAAATGGAGTATAGACGTAGTATTTGTTAGGTAAATGCTATTTAGAGTTAAGAATCTGTTGGGCTGTATTATATAGGATAGTGTGGATGAGGTAAGTAATAATAAATGTTAATGAGAGTAGTGAAGATGGGTGGAGGGTTATGACAGATCAGTGAATAGCAAATGCGGGATGAGTAAATAGATATAGAGATAGATGGAGAAGATGGTGGAAGTTGAATAGTGAGGTGCTAAAGATGAATAAGAAGGGGCCGTTTCGGAAAAAAAAAAACAGAGTAAAAGAGCCTTACTTCTTTTATAAGATATTAGCCAGGGAATAGGAATGATAAGTGTGCCGTTCGTTTGTAGATGATTGATAGATCAGCACAATGGTGAAGGGGGACAGGAATATGGATGGTAACGACTTCCGAAAATTTGCATAACAATCTTGTGTCAAGGAGTATGATGAAAGTGAAAAGCTGGAGTGTGTCGTCAGGAGTTTGAGTGGTTGGACTAAACGTAGTAGGACTACTTTTGTGGGGTGAGGTACTCAGGGGCGCCGATGTGTCGGATATGAAGAGTTGGGACAGAATGGTACGGAAATCAATCATAAGTATAATAACTAAGAGTGTTTACCTGGTGAAATGATCAGGAGGAGAGGGTGAATACCTTATGATTCGACCCCCACAAGGAATACTCGGAAGTCTCGCCAGCACGTATACAAAATGTTTTAATGAGGAACAATGTATGGGTTCCATTAACGAAATACTCACTGGAGGATAACGAAAGCGAGCTGAAGGTAGTAAAAACAATTGTATCAAAGGTAAGAGAATAGAATAATGAGAAAGCAAGAATAGTAGAAAACCTAGGTATCGTGGGAGGGATATTATTTATATCAAGTGGTGTATAGAGAAATAATTTTGATGGTAATTTGGTTGTTATGAAAAGTGGTATCGAGTGATCTGAAAGAGGGATTTTTAGAAGAAACAGAGGGACAATTTGGCAGTGAGGCTGAGTTAGAGATGACGGTTAGTATAATACATTATACTAATTTCTTTAACATTGAACGCTAAAAATTGTAAGTGAGCAAAATAAGGGAGTGATTAAAAATGGTATGTGTGGTTTTCTGTTACGGCACATTGCAAACAGGCGTATACAGGATTATAGGGAAGCTCTGTGACAGGTGTTATATTAGTAATAAATTTGTTGATGTTAGGTGTAATGATCGTTCTGAATGAAAAATCTCTGCTAACCATGTACTGATTCATTTACTCGAAACGAGGCATGATTTTAAGAAGTTCGTAAAAAAGTGACTTATGTGTTCTCCTTAAAATACAGGTAGGTTGGTATGAGACACTAGGAGCTATAGTTTCTTCCTTCATATGCATTTATCTTCTGTTCTACTCTAGTCAACTGAAATAATATGATAAGTGTATTGGGAAATGATGAGAGTGGATGATAAAAATTATACAAAGGTTAGGGGTTGTGCCAGTTGGAGGGGGGTTACTCTTGTAGCACCAATTGTGGAAGAGAGAGAAAACCTCCCTTGGATATAGAAAGGGTGGAAGGGTGTTCGCCAAGTGAATTCGTCAAATGGGGGGGTACATGCTTAAATTCAAAGATGGTATTAAAATTTGCAGCGCTTATTAATGTAATAGTTTTGGCGAAAACTTAAGGGAGGAATAATAATGTGAGGTGGTCTGATGAGCTATGAGCTGAAAACTAGATAAAAGGTTTTGTTAAATTAAAAGTGTAGGAGGTACAACCGGAGTAGTGTCAGTTCAGGATATGTTGCTGAGAAGCTCGCGGTCATGGAGTTTGAAGCGAGGGGTTGGAAAGGTAATATAAGCTGACACTGGGGTTTTGAGAGAGATCAAAAGATAGGTAGTTGAGATGAGTATGAGCATCGGTAAGCAAGAATGAATTGAGGTGGAGTGAGAAGATTGACATTGCTAGAAATTAAGAACGAATTCTGATTGATTGTGTAAAGGCGAAAAAACTTTATGTGCTGCGGCTACGAGAAATAGCAGCTGCTAAGTTAGAACTGAGAATAGTTAAATGAGATGTTTCTGATGTGGTCTATTACTGAATTTGAAGAGGAAATAACGTGGGTGGGCTGCTTGAAAAGCGCCTTGAGAATGGATACCGGAGCATTGAAAGATAGAAATGTCATAAGGAAAGAGTGAAATTAATGTGAGGGTACCGGGAGAGTGGCTTGAGACGCGAAATGTAGAGAGATATGCCCCTTGCATGGATAAATGACAACAAGAGAGTATACGAAATCTCACCAATTGAGATTGGGGCCTAATGGAGTCGTACGCTGCCAACTCAAAGAGCATTAGGCATATTTATCGGATTGTGCACCCCGGATGAATAGCAATTATGATGCAGTCCGGATTTGATAGCTAAGCAACTATGGCCGTACCGAAAGAGATGAGATCTAGTAGCAACAACGTTGGGATGGGAAACTAACAGACACCCGAGATAATGAGACTAGGCAAACACGGCCTACCGGTGGAAGGCAAAAAGAGACGGTAAATCTAAAGTGCAGTCTGTTCAAATTGATAATCTTAGGAGCGAGTTAGGCGTGAGAAGAATTGATAAAAATTAGGAATGAGCGACCTAGATGATGTGAAGAAAGGCGCGAATGAGAGAATAAACGAGGGTATTAAGCATGCACTTAAAGGTGCGTGTGTGTGTGGGGGGGGGGGGAAGGGGAGAAAGACTTTCCTTTCAACTAGCGTTATGTTTTTCCACTTAGCTATTCTGTTTTAGGTGTATGTTGCGCACCCCACTTCAAATCTGGAGTCCCACGGGAAGATTAAGAAAGAAAAACATATATTGGAAAATGAGAAATACCAATTTTTTTTAAAGATTTTTATTATATTACTTTTGTGTATATGTATAAATTCGTTCCTGTTAAGAATTAAGGCAACAATTACGTAAGAACATTTTCTTTTAATAACAAATTGTTTCTTTCCAAACTGGAACACACTAATTATACGTTACTAAACCTCAAACATAATTTGAAAAATAAATTATAATTAAATATATAAAATAATTATTCTTAAATTGCAGCATATATTATTTACAATATTAAATATGATTATCAACAAATATACATGTATATAAATTAATGACTTAAAGCTGTCATAGTTACATAATTTTCTTTAAGCGGTGAAACCTCTTCCATTCCGCTACAGTTGTCATCACCATTATCATTTTCAGGATCATCACTATTATTGGCCTCACCCTCCTCACCATCATTCTCTGGATTAGGAGGGGCAGGCGAAGAAGAATTAGAAGGTGAATTATTATAATTATTAACAGTATCCTCATGGGGAGATAAGGCATTTGATACATCCTTAATAAGCTCGTCTTTATTGTTAGCATTTTCTTCTTCCTCTTCTTCATTTTCAAGTTTTAAATCATCTTTATTTTGTTCAAGTTCTTCATTTTGTTGAGGAACAGAATCTAAGATTGGTTCACTTAGTTTTGCCTTTTTCCTTGCTTTCATTTGCTTAGAGGACTTATATTTACCTGAACCTGACCCGTTAAAAATTTTTGAATTACCTTTAGTTGGCCTTAATGGTATTATGAAGTTCGATGGAGCTTCTACCACATCACCAGATCGGAAATCTACAAGGATTCCATTTTCTGCCTGAGAATCAACGACATCCATTTTTTCAAGGGAGGTAGATTCGGTTTCTGTTGCTTCATGTTTTATACTTTCTTGACTTTCCTTGAAATCTGGAGTAAAATTTCCTTCTTCATGACCGAATACGAGCATCTTCTTAGGAGTATCATCATCATCTTGGAGTTCCCCCGATTTGATGCTCCATATTTCTAATTTATCATGGCGCATAAAACCCTCCGATTGAACGTATTTGAAAGGACGAAAATGTACTTTGGTGTGTTCTCTGATAAAGTTAGGCTGCGAAGCTGTGTAGTCACAGAAATTACACTGATAAACACCTCGGCCCATATTAGCTTGATGCCTTAAGCTATGACTATCCACAGCATCACGCCTCATGTTTGCATAGGGGCAATATTGACAGTAAAATATTTTCTTGTCTTTATCCTCATCTTTAGGCTTGAAGGCGTCTGCTTTTTTCTGATGAAGAATGATTTGCTGCTTTTCAGCAGTGGTCATGTCTGGATACGCATCAAAATCGAACTGATTTTCTTTATCATTTGCAAAGGTTTCTCTATTACGAGTTTCTTCAATATAATTTGGTCTGTCCCCAATGTATGGTTCATACTTCATTTGATCTTCCGGAGGAGGAGAAAGGCCTCTCTTTTGAGCATCCATTCTTTCATGATATTTGTGTCTCTTTATGTGCATCATAAAATTAGCATAAAACTTCACTGAATAATCACAGATTTTGCATTTATATTTGTAATTAGAGCCGTGGAGATTCAAGTGCACATTAAACTGATCCAGCTTTTCAAATGCTGAGGGACAGCGGACGCATTTATATCTCTTTTCCCGAGTTCTTCCCGATGATTTATCGATATGAAGAGGATAATGAAGATTAGGATTACCACACCTGTCTTCAGCCTTTGGCACACGTGATGATTTACAACTAGTAACCCCGTCTATTTTCTGACCAAAATATGCATCTTTAGGAATTTCCCGTTCGATCTGATTTTTCCGTTTAAGTAATTCGACACCTGACAAGGGAACCTGTTCTTCTATGTAATATTTAAACTGCTTTTTGGAGCTACCTGATGATGCAGAATTTTTCATCAACTTGAGTTTAATTGGTGGGTGATCTAAAGAATCTTGCATAGAACCCATTAGATCTTTCTTTAAATTCTTTCCAGTTAATGTACTAAGAGCTTCTTCAAGAGATTTCTTAGCAGAGTTTGAAGGTGAAGTATTTTGGGCATCCTCCTCTTTTGCCGACTCTTTTTCCATATCAGCTTGCTCATGAAGAGTAATATGTTGCTGAAGCCCATCTTGTGTTTTTGCTGCATAAGTACATCTATCGCACTTAAAAGGATTATCAGCACTATGAAGACTTTGGTGATACTGAAGTGTGATTAATTTGCTGAAAGTAGATGGGCACTGATCACATTTAAATCGACTAGTAGGAGGAGGTTGTGGCATACTTCCGCCGCCAGTTGAGGTGTTGTTAACAGTAACTGGAGAGGACAACCAAGGACGAGAAAATCCATTTACTGGTCCTTTACTAGAGGAACTAGAATCATTTTCAGCGCATGGAACACCATAAACGGGTTTATTCTGATCTTGAGGAACCGAGAGTCCATGAACTGGAGGGAAGGATGGTGCAGCTGGATGCATTGACATAAGTGTTCGAGTTCGCTCTTGATATTCAGTTGTGTGAACCTTGTCATGAGCTAAAATCTGTGATTCATCTCTAGCCCCAAATTGGCATTTTGGACAATGGTGAGTGAAGTTAGAATTTTTCTGGTGAAATCTTGAGTGAATTTGAACTTCTTTTTCAAAGAAAAATCTCCCTGGACAATGTTGACAATAATAAAGAAGTTTTTCGTCACCTTGTTTGACTGACTTGCCTGCCATAGCTTTTTTCATTGCACTACCAGCGAGCATGTGCAGCTGCTCTTCGTTGGGTAATGCTTGGTCTACTATTGCATGGCATTTCCCCATCGAACCTGAATGAACCTTAAGATGGGCAGACATTACGCCAGCATTTATACATATATAAGAACAGAACTGACATGCATGTCCAGTTCCAGGAACCAAGCCATCGGCGCGATGCATTTTTTCATGCTCTTGAATATTTGTCTTTCTCAAATTAACATGAGGACAGTGTCGGCACTTAAACATCTTGAAAAATCTACTGTCTCTAGATACCCAGACTAGAGGAATGTCATGTAAATTCTTGGTAAGTCCATCCGAGAGTGTTGGAAGGCAAGTAGGATCAATTTTCGAAGGTGCTGCATCTCCAGCTTTTCCAGATGAAATCGGAGTAATAGTAAGGGATGGGGAAGGCGATTTACTTCTCGAAAATGCAGAAGAATTATCTCCAAAGGATTTTGACTTTGAACCCTGATTATCCGCAATTTCAAGCCCTTCCGTGGGTGACACACCGTGAATCCGTAGATGTTGTGCAAGAAGATGTCTTCGAGTCACGTTGTACGAGCAGTGAGGACAACTAAATGGTAAGCCTCTAGGACGATGAAACTGCCGATGGTGCATTAATTTAGCTCTACTTCGTGTTTCAAATGGGCAAAGGTCACACACAAATTGGCGAGAACTTGCATCGTCGTTTGCCTGGTAATTTAAAAAGAAACATAAGTTACAAAATAACAACTATATAAACATATGTAAGTTGAAGAATGGTAAATTAGCGGGTATAGATGGAATTACTAGTGAAATGATCAAGAATGGAGGCGAGATTGCGATTGAACAGATATGTAAATTGCGTAACAAAGCGTTTGTGGAGGGTATAGTTTTAAAGGATTGGAGGAGAGCTATAATAGTACCTTTATATAACGGTTATAATAAGGGCAAGAAAGATATGGGGAACTGTAGGAACTTTAGGGGAATTACTTTATTGAGTGTTGTAGGGAAGATATATGCTGGTATTTTGGTTGAAAGAGTGCGTAGGTGTGACTTAGGAACTGATTGGTGAAGAACAAGGTGCATTTAGAAGTGGCAGAGGATGTGTAAATCAAATTTTCCCATTCAGACAAATGAGTGAGAAAATGAGAGTAGAATAAATTGTATTTAGATTTTATGGACTTGCAACAGGCGCATGTCAAGGTTAATAGGGAAGATTTGTGACAGGTGTTAGTGATATAAGGTGGTCGTGGTGGTAGGCTTCTGAATGGAATCAAAAATATGTATGTCGATAGTGAAGCTTGTGTAAGAATAAATGAAGTGGAATGTGAATAGTTAAATATTAATATAGGAGTGAGGCGGGGATGTGCTATGTCTCCATGGATATTTAATTTGAATATGGATGGAGTGATGGAAGAATTAGAGGTAGGGGAGAATGTTAGTGATGGGGGGTGGAAGAGTGTGTACAGTGCCCTGTTTAATGTATGCTGATGATTTGGTTTTGTTTGGTGAATCTGATGAAAGTTTGAGAGGATTAGTAGAGGGGTTGGAAAGTAAATGTAGATAAAGAGTAAGGCGATGGTAGTGGGTGAGAAGAGTCCACGTTGTGAAATCATGTTGGATGGTGAGCATTGGAACAAGTATCAAAGTTTAAATATTTAGGTTATATGTTGGATGGAAAGAGAACGGCTGATTCAGTGAAGCAGGAAAGTTGTGAATGGGAGGAAGGTGGATGGTGTAATTAAATCTTTGGTGAATGTAAAGGTACTAAATTTTAAGTGCACTAGGTGACTAGGGTTCTGCATGAAGGCATGTTGTTGCCAGTGTTGATAATGTATAGTAGTGAAACTATGGTGTGGAAAAATAGGTATAGATCTAAGGTGCAATCTGTTCAGATAGATAATCTTATATGAGTTAGGTGTGAGAAGAATTGATAAAATGAGGAATGAACGTGTGGTGTGAAGAAAGGCGTAAATGAGAGAATAAACGAGTGTATTAAGATGGTTTGGTGATATGGAGAGGATGGATGATAGTCGGTGGGTTAAGCGGATGTATAGTGGTGAGTGTGCTGGGAATCAACCGGCTACGAGATCAAAGAAAAAGTGGATTGAGTTAGTTTAGTAAAATAATGCAACTTTGGCAGAGGCAAGAAGAAAGGTGCATAATAACAGGAGTGAATGGCGGGGTTTTGTGAGGGTGTATGGTTGTGGGCCTGAGCCAATGAATGAACCCTACATTGATGAGATACCACAGTGTGGGACCGTCTCAGTCTTGCGAAGCCCTAGAATGGATTTTTTTTTACTACGACAAGCTCTCACTTTAGGGGATGGTAAGAGGGAGGGGGCTTTCCTTTCCACTTACGGCATGCTATTCTACCTAACTATCCTTTTCCGTGCAAGTTACGCAATGTACCGCGTATCTAGTGGAAGGCGGAGGGAGGATAAAGATAGAAAAACGCTGAAAGAAAAACACTATGTACCATAAAAATATTAACAATATTATTTAAAATCAGTTATGAACTTTTTTTTTTCAATATAACTTTCAACAAAAAAACATACCCCTGAATTTATTATAGTAGGTATTCCTGCTGAAGAGCTATTTTCACTAACTGCTTCTTTAACGGAGGCAGGAATATTCATCCCATGCACAGCAAGATGGTTGAAGAGATCGCTATAAAAAAAAAAAAATTATATATATATAGCATATATATATATTATAGCGAGCATTTGTTTAGCAGTATACAGTGTTATATATATATATAGCAGCATATATATATATATATATATATATATATATATAAGTTAAAAGTTATAAGATATATTAAGGCTATAAATAAAAAAAAAAAAAATATATATATATATATATATATAAATATAAATATAAATATAAATATAAATATAAATATAACATATAAATATATATATATACAGAAAGATATATATAATATATGCATGCTATATATATATATATATATATACAGAGTTATATGTTATATATGTTATATATATATATATTATATATAAAGTGGTAGTAGAGCGTAGTTGGATAGGCTCTTAAGATAGTGGGGTGACAAGTTGGGAGATAAAGTATAGGTCAATCAGGAGTGTTATTTATAGTAGTGTCTGGTGTAGTAAGTCATTGGGTAGTAGTAATATATGGGTAAAGACGGTGAAAGTGGTGGTGATAAGATGAGAGAGAGAGAAGTGGTTGAAAGACGGGTTCGTCTGGCGTGTCCAAAGTTTGATGGTGAAGGGAAAATGGAATAGTATGATAGGTTAAAAAAGAAATTGACGGGATGGTGTGACGTATGTGGTGAAGAGTGAAAAAACTGTGGATGAAATTCTATCGAGTTTGGGTGCTAAGGCGTTCGAATGTATAAGTATGTTGGATTGAAAGTCGTTAGGTAAAGAGGAAGGGATGAATGAGATTATAGAAAAGTTGAATGAGAATATGCTTAAGAGAAGCAGAGAGACCGATACGACAGGATATGCGAGTATTTTTTTGTAAAAAGAAAAAGTGAAGAATCAATGAGGGAGTATGTGAATAGATATGAGTTGGTGGAACAGAAATGTAAGTTTGTGGGTAATTGGATTTAGGTGAAGACATGAAATGTGTACATCTATTGGCGAGAGCGAATGTTGGTACAAATCAGCGGCAGATGGTATTGGCTTACTGTGGTAAGGGAGAGCGCGAGTTTAAAACCTTTCGGGATGCATTGGCGAATGTATGTCAGGGATTAGGAAAAAAAGAATGATAGAGTAAAGGTGGCAGAAGAATCGGGTTGTGGCTGGTATTCGAGTCAGAGGAATCAAAGGAGAGAGTGATGGGCCTAGCAATGACAATGGTGAGTAGGTAGATGGAAAAAGATTGAACGTAAGGGATAAGTTTGGAAATATTAGAGAGTGCATCATTTGTAGATCGAAATTTCATTTTGCGTGTGTCCTAGGAATCCCGAGAATGTGTGGGATGGTGGTAGAGGTGTTGAATATGCAAGTGAGATGATTGATGGAGGGAGAGTACATGGGGGACCAGTGTTTGATGAACGAGGTGATAAAAGGGTCTTTTATGGTAATGGTAGTTAAAGGAAGGTGATAACTAGTTGGATGGAAACGGAAAGATATGGTAGTGATTACAAAATGTGTGAACGTAAGGAATAAATTCGCATATGTAAAGAGGTGTGATATATGTCACTAGGGGTACCACTTGTGGAGGTACTGTAATGAGATGTCTGCGAGTAGGAATGTGAACATGGTAGTGGAAAAGGGTACTGAGGTGGGTAGAGCAAGGAAATTGATTGAGTATGTGCGGAAAGATAATAAAGGGCAACTTCGTGGTATGGGTAGAGGTATTAGTATAGGTGATAGTCCAGTGTATGCACATGAGAGCAAAGAACCGACAAATGAAAGGATTATGAAAGAGATTGGTGTAATTTGTGATCTAGAGAGGGATAAAGGAAGTAGTGTGAGAGAGTTGAGAAAGATGATTGTAAAAATGTGGTGAGCCTGTACGTTGATAACAGGTATGAGGATGTGAAACTTGAGAAGACAGGGGAAGAGAAGAGTAGTGAAAACAAGAAAATGGGGACAGATGCGAGTAAGGGTAGTGAAAAAGAAAATAAAAACATTTATTCCAGGGGTAATACAATTCATATGGTTAGAGATGAGGGGAATAAGGCATGTTATGAGCCAGCTGAAGGTGAGAGAATAAAAGAAATGTGGAAGGAAGTGTTAGAAAGAAAGAGGCGATTGTTGGTAAGAATAAAAGTAAAATGAGTAGGAGTGTTGAAGAGTGTAAATCAGAAAAATAGTGGTGTTATATAGAAGTAAGAGTGATGATGATG
Source organism: Trachelipus rathkii (assembly GCA_015478945.1). Lineage (NCBI taxonomy): Eukaryota > Metazoa > Arthropoda > Malacostraca > Isopoda > Trachelipodidae > Trachelipus > Trachelipus rathkii. Next base: position 29,493 of record JABUQX010013601.1, read on the forward strand.
AAGAAAAAAAAGGAAACAGAAGTGAAAGTGTGTAAAAAGAAGCTGAGTGCAGAAGAGAAAAAGGTAAAGCGGTTTGATCGTTGGAGAAGTTGGAACTCGAATGTTAGTAGTGAAGTAACAGCGTGAAAGGAGGGTGAGATTGTTCAGTGGGTGAGAGGAAAAAAAAAAAAAAGAAGGGCAAGGTTGATGGTACGGCAAAAATGATAAAAAGGTTAATTAGGGTGTTATTTCTGATGATGTGAGTGTGTGTGTTTGTGTATTGGCTAAAGGTTGTGTCTGTAAAAAGAGAGAGAAGTGGGTGAAAAAGAGAGGGAGAGAGAAAGGTATAAGAATGATTATTTTTTATGTTTTTCTTTTTAGTGTATGCGGCAATTTGTGGCAACTAACCTCTTGGATTGTGTTCGCTTGGATCAAGTTTCGGATGTGGAATGGGGAGCATGTATTTGGATATAAATGTGATTGTGTTTGTTTTTGATGCTTTTTTTTGTGCTTACTAATTGCTGTTGTTTCTTCATTTAGGTATTATAGTTATTAAAATAGTCCCTCTTTTTCTCGTCCTGGAATTAATGTATGATGATTTTCTTGTTTATTAAAGTAAAGGTATCTTGGGTGCGTGGAAAAGCAAGCCTCAGGTACAACAGGTATTTGCGGTTAGCTGGATCCAGTGGTTCAGCACAAATTTGTATAGTTGGGCAGGTCGAATGAGAGGGGGAGAGGAGGAAGAGTTGCGATTCTGATGAGTGACATGTGGCACAGAGCTATGGTGGATTTTGTTTGTGAGAGTACTAGAATTCTATTGCTTAAATTTAAGTTCGAAAATGTCAAGGTGAGTGTGGTTGTAACATATGGTCCACCTTAGGGTGATGTTGAGGAGAGTGCGACTTTCTGGGATAATTTGAATGATGTTTTAGATGGGGTGAGTAGAAGCTTCAGCTTGATTGTGTTGTGCTATCTAAATGTTTGGATAAGTTATCAGAAAAGGGATGGTATAATAACAGGTAAATTTAGGGTGACGGGAGAAAATGAGAATGGTAGGAGAGTGATTGATTTGTGAGGGAAGAGGTATGGCATGTGTGTAAGTAATACTTTCTTTAAACACAAGAATATTCATAAGTATTAAGTATACTATACTAGAGTTGGTGTAAGTACAGATGGTATATCGAAGTGAAAAGTATGACTGATTTTGTGTTGTGAAGGAGATGCTGAAGTAGGTGATGGATGTTAAATCAGTTAGGTCGCTGGGATGGGATTATTGGATCATTATGTTGTTTTATGTAAGATTAAGTTAGTGGCGCTTGGATGGAGAGGAAAGAGGTAAGGAAGGAAGTGGGAAGAATTAAGAGTGAGAAGTTAAGTGAACAAGGTAATAAGGAAAAGTATTTAAGAGAGCTTGAAAATAATTCAGTTGAATGTGAACAAGATGAAACTAAACAAATTTAGAAACAAATGAGGGAAGCCTATGTTAGTACTAGTAGTGCAAGAGAAGTATTTGGATGTGCTAAAGTAAGAAGTAAAAATCTCAACAGTTAAAGGTGAAATGAAGAGGTGATGCAAGCGGTTAAAAGTATAAAAGAGGCGTGGTTGAATGTGCTAAAAGCAAATGATGAGGTGTTTGGAATTATATAACGGGGAAAAAAGGAAGACTAAAAATTGCATTCGTAGGAGGAAAATGAACAGTTTGGAAGGAGGATGAATGGCGACTTACATGGGAATAGGTAGCTTTTTTGTAACTAGGCGCGAAACGTTAAGAATGAGAGTAAAGGGAATCTTCAAAGAATAATAAATAGGGATGGTGATTTTGTAACTGATGAAATGGATGCGAGAAGAGTGTGGAGGAACACTTCGAAAATCTGCATAACATTGGCAGTAATGAAAGAGGTGACAGTGATTGTGTGCGGGTTTGTGGCGAAAGAAGAAATACGTATTTTGGGGAGGAGGTAAGTCGAGTGAATGAGTAAGGAGGTAATGGGTAAGGTGAGAGAGTTGAAGAATGGAAAATCTGCAGGCATAGATGAAATTACTGGTGAAATAGTCGAGAATGAAGGCGAAATGGTGATTCAATGAATTTGGAGGTTTGGGAAGTTGTGTAATAAAATGTTTATGAAGAGTATAGTTCCGAGATATCGGAGGAGAGCAGTAATAGTACCCTTATATAAAGGTAAGGGAGATAAAGGGAACTGTAGAAATTATAGGGGAATTAGTTTATTGAGTGTTGTAGGGAAGATATATGCCGGTATTTTGGTTGAAAGAGTTCGTCGAGTGACTGAAGGATTGAATGGTGAAGAACAAGGTGCGTTTAGAAGTGGTAGAGGATGTGTGGATCAAATTATCACATGAAACAAATGATTGAGAAAATGAGGAAGAATAAATTGTATTTAGGTTTCATGGATTTGCAACAGGCGTATGATAATTAATAGGGAAGCTCTGTCAGCTGTTAGTGATATAGGGTTGGTGGTAGGCCTCTGAATGGATTCAAAAGTATGTATGTATGACGAAGTGAAGAGTGTGTAAGAATAAATGGAGTTGAAAGTGATTGGTTAAATATTAATAGCGGAGTGAGACAGGGATGTGTTATGTCTCCTAGGTTATTTAATTTGTATATGGATGGGGTTATGAAAGAATTATAGGTAGGGTGGCAGGGGAATGTGTTAGAATGATGAATAATGGAAGAGAGTGGAGGGTGCCCTACTTATTATATGCGGATGATCTGATTTTGTGAGGCGCATCTGAAGAGAGTTTGAGAGGAATGGTAGAGGAGTTTGGCAGGGTGTGTAAAAGGAGAGGCTTGAAAGTAAATGTAGTAAGATAATGTTGTGGTAGAGAGTAAGGACAGTCCGCGGTGTGAAGTTATGTTAGATGGCGAGCAACTGGGACAAGTGTCCGAGTTTAAATATTAAGGATATATGTTGGGTGAAAAGGAAACGATTCAGAGTAGTAGAAAAGTTCTGAATGGTAGGAAAGTGGCTGGTGCAATTAAATCCTTCGTAGATGTAAAAGACTAACGCTTGAGTGCGCTAAGGTTTGGCATGAGGGTATGTTGTTACCAATGTTACTGTATAGTAGTGAAACTATGGTCTGGATGGAATAAGAGGTATAAATCTAAGTTACAATGTGTTCAGATGAACAACCTTATGGGCGTGTTAGGTGTGAGAAAAATTTATAAAATGAGGAATGAACGCATTATTGAGTTTTATAGTGTGAAGAAAGAGTAAACGAGAGAATAAACGAGAGTACACTGAGATGGCTTGGTCAGGTAGAATGATGAATGATAGTCGGTTGGTTAAGCGGATTATAGTGGTGTATGTGCTGGGAATCGACCTGCTGGGAGACTGAAGAAAAATTGGATTAATTCAGTGAGTGTGCCAGAGAAGAGGAGAAATGTGCATAATGGAAGTGAATGGCTGGGTTTTGTGAGGGGGGTATGGTTGTGGCCCTACCCTCAAGGGGTTAACCTTACATTGACGAGACACCACAGTGAGGGTTCGTCGGTCTTGTGAAGCCCTGGGGTGGATTTTTATGGCTGCCCCGAGCTCTTACTTAAGAGTTAAGGGTATGAAGAGGATAGCAGGGCGGAGCTTTCATTTCGACTCGTGCAATGTTCTCCTTCTACTGATCTTTCTGTTTTCAGAGTATGTGCCGCACCTCACTCACAATCTGGAGAAAAGAGTTGGAGATGAGGATTTCTTCATCTTCCTCTTTGACCCCAGATTATGGGCGAGGTGCTCAACATACACCGGAAATAAAATAGTTAAGTAGAAAGGCATGACATAGGTCGAAAGGACAGCTCCTCTCTCCCCATACCTTTAAGTGCGAACCCGTCGGCAGTCATAACACCACCCTAGGGTTTCACAACACCGTGAAATAAAACCCCTGTGGTATCTCGTAATCCCTTGGCCCAGGCCCACAACCAAGTCCGCTCAAAAACCTCCTGCCAAAAACCTCCTGCCATTAACTCCTATCATGCACCATTCTTCTCGCTTCTGGTAAATTCAAATTCCTTTCTCTCAGACACTCTTTTACTGTCTCAATCCAATTTTCATAGGTCTGTCTGCTGGTCCATTTCCATCACACTCGCCTCTATACATCCGCTTAACCAATCCACTATCATCCATAGTTCCATATGACCAAACCATCTTAATTCACTCATCTAATCTCTCATTCACAACTTCCTTCACAGCTCCCTACCACGCTTATTCCTCATTTTACCAAATCTTCTCACACCTCTCTTAACACTCTCCTAAGATTAATCATCTGAACAGACTGGATTTACATTTGCAAGAATACAATTACAAGTTATATTTTTTATTTTAATGTTGAGGGAGTAAGAAAGAAAACTAAATAGGGCAATTTATAATATAAAAATTTAAGAATATTCTTTTTCAGAATTTAATAAAACATATGATTTAAAATAAATAATTTTAATAAAATTTAATTTTTTTTAATAAAAATAAAAAAAATTGTGAAGCACTAACTAAGCTCAATTAAAGAAGAATACTTTCTTATTTTAGGAAAACAAATGAACAAATGTGATAGGTAGAACCAACAAAATTATTTTTTCAAAAAAGAAAAGAAAAAAAACAAAGGCATAAGGAAGAAGTTTGGGTGGAAGTTCTATCAAACCCATTTACCTTTTTGTAGCAACGTAGTAAGGGCAAAACATGCACTTGAAGACAAAATCGACTCTTGGAGTATGATGGCTTAAATGGGCTTTCAATTCGCCTCTCTTTTTGCATGTGAAAGGGCAGAGGCGGCAATCGAATGACCGATTGCTTTCATCAACTCCAGTTTCTGTTTGGAAAAGAAGAGAAAGTTAAGTAAGTTACTCTGGTTTACTATAATTGGATCTATTAAGCAAAAGGGAAACGACCCATATTTCAATGTTGAGGGTCCATGAGGGATGATTTTTTTGTTGCATAAATAGATCCAATTACTACCGATATTTTTTCTATTAATATAAAACGTAAAACATCTTGTACTACCTGGATCAACACTTTGGCCTTCGCTCCTACTAGCTATTGTTCCTTGACCATTATGAGCAGTTTCTATATGAACCTAAAACAAAAGAGTAATGCATTAGTAAAGAAAGAAAATAAACGTTCTTTGGAAACAGCTTAATATATTCTTTCTTTCTCTATCTTCCCCACAGATTGGGGGTGGGATGCGCAACATGAACCTAAAACAAAATAGCTCAGTAGAAGAGCATGACCCATGTCAAAAAGAAAGTCTCCCCACAACCTCCCCTTAAGTATGAGACAGTCACGGCCAATATCCATCCTGAAGCTTCACAATACCGTCACAGTTTCTACAGGACATTGAAAAAATATTGTCTACACCTTTGCTTCATCCTCTTTCCCTCTATTATTGAATCAACCATGCACTTTCATTCTAAACTTTCCAATCTGGAAATATACTTTTCTTCTTTTTTCCACTTTAATCAACTTACTTTATCCATCAAGGTGTCAACAATACGGGTCCAAATCTAGAACGCTGTCTTCTATTTTCAAAGATATGATAGTATCTTCTAGCATAAAGTCTTTGTTTTTGTCGCTTTCGATTATAGCTATTTTTGTATAGCCTTTTCAAACTTTTGTTATATAGCCTATATAATTTTCACCAGTATTTTTATATATAAAATATTGATACAAAAGGGAAATCTATATCTACATCTACCCTCAGTTAGGCCTAAAGGCCTGTCAGCAGCTTTACCATCATCTTCCACGCGACTCTTCTAAGGGTCACGTGGTTAGAGGATAGTCCATGGGTAATGAAAGAAAGATTTCGGACAGAGGTTTGCTGGTATTGTCCTGTTAGTAAAAAAAAAAACAGATGACCAGGGATACAGAAGTAGAACCCCACGTCCAAAGGGGACATTATGCCTACAACTATGATCTTTCTTTAACAAGAAAAAAAACTATATATAGCCCCTTATTTAGTTCTATGGAACAAATGCGTTAGTCTGATGACAATCGTTGTGTTCTACAATCAATTCTTTCAGTTCCTATTTTCATTTATTCCCTTTTATTCTTCTAATTATTTCTCATTACAACCTATTACTGTCCTCTCACTTTACCAAACATCTGTTAGAGAAACTCTCAACCTTTGTCATGATCTCAATAATTTCTATTTTTTTTTAACATCAAAAAACACAAAACATGTGTCTTGTATCAAACATTTCTATATTGCTTAACAACACTTAAAATTTTCTCGAGATAAAATACAAAAATGTAAATATTGGCCTATTAACTTCCCACACAGTGATGACACAGTACATATTGAGATCCGTAAAAACAAAACCAAAAAAGTACACAAACCTGCACATGTCTTTTGGTTCCAGCGGCGAAGCCACAAACGGTACACCTGTGAACGGCGTGTAACAGAGATACAGGACCTTTTTTACCATGCGCTAGTCGAACATGTTGAATCACTGTCTCTTGTTCATTATCCCTATATATATATATATATATATTATATATATATATATATATATATATATATATATATATATATATGCTATAGCTTCTTGCTATATATATATATATATATATATATATATATGTACATATCTATATATATATATTAAATGCAATAACCTCCTGCAATTAAATTTGTATTTGTAAACACCCCCTGATATTTTCACCATGCTGGGATTCGATCCAGGATCCTAACAGAATGAGCGCATAAGTGTTTGACCACTACGCCACGACGAGACAAAGAAAGAACTTGAATACTTCTACCTAATACAAGCAGAGCATTACTATGAGTTCCTCCCGCTCGCACTCGGGCGTAGGGCCAAACAGGGTACCGCGCATGGTGAATAATAATACCAAGAACCAGGGGTCAATATGTACATAAGAAATACAATAACCTGCAATTAAATTTGTAATTCTAAATACCCCCTGATATTTTCACCATGCTGAGATTCCTTCCTGGACCCTAGCAGTAAAAGTATTCTCGGGTTCTTCTTTTGTCTCGTCGTGGTGTAGTGGTCAAACACTTGCACGCTCATCTGCTAGGGTCCAGGATCGAATCCCAGCGTGGTAAAACGGGGTATTTACAAATACAAATTTAATTACGTTATTGCAATTCTTATGTTCATATTGACCCCGGTTCTTGGTATTATTATTCGCCATGCGCGGTACCCTACTATTTGGCCCCTCGCCCGAGTGCAGCGAGCGGGAGGAACACGTAGTGATGCTCTGCTTGTACAGTAAAAGTATTCTCGGGTTCTTCTTTTGTCTCGTCGTGGCGTAGTGGTCAAACACTTGCACGCTCATCTGCTAGGGTCAGGATCGAATCCCAGCATGGTGAAAATATCAGGGGGTATTTACAAATACAAATTTATATTGCATTTCTTATGTACATATTGACCCCCGGTTCTTGGTATTATTATTCACCATGCGCGGTACCCTGTTTGGCCCTACGCCCGAGTGCGAGCGGGAGGAACAAGTAGTAATGCTCTGCTTGGACAGTAGAAGTATTCTCGGGTTCTTCTTTTGTCTCGTCGTGTCAAACACTTGCACGCTCATCTGCTAGGATCCAGGACCGAATCCCAGCATGGTGAAATTATCACGGGGGATTTACAAATACAAATTTAATTGCAGGTTATTGCATTTCTTATGTACTGTGACTCCCGGTTCTTGGAATTATTATTCACCATGCGCGGTACCTGTTTGGCCCTACGCCCGAGTGCGAGGAGAAGAACACGTAGTAATGCTTTCTTTGGGCAGAAGAAGTATTCTCGGTTTCTTCTTTTTGTCTCGTCGTGGCGTAGTGTTCAAACACTGCACGCTCATCTGCTTGGGTCCAAGATCGAATCCCATGAAAATATCAGGGGATATTTACAAATTTAATTCAGGTATTGCATTTCTTATGTTCATATTGACCCCGGGTTCTTGGCATTATTATTCCTGTGCACTTGGTACCTGTTTGGCCTACGCCGAGTGCCGAACGGGAGGTGTGTAATGCTCTGCTTGGACAGTAGAAGTATTCTCGGGTTCTTCTTTTGCTC
>JABUQX010013601.1:42500-45000 GCA_015478945.1 Trachelipus rathkii
AGGATACTAATAGTCTGCCTTCCCTCCACACCCATCCATCATCTATTAACTGAAACAGAAATTTTCCCTTTAAGGATTCATCATGACATGAAAGGCTGTCAATTTTACAGTAAATCACTCTCCAATAAAACTCACCAACCGCATTAAACATTACAACAAAGCCCCACACCTAGAAAGAAAAAAAGCACACCAGCATTATACTATTCGAACATATACACAACATATTTCCCCCTCCTCCTCCTGATACTCCTATTACTAAACACATTGACACACCATTAACTCTAGGAACGATCTCTGCATACCCAACTAACAAAATACTTAGGCACGTCCACCCGAAATATGCCCTACAGAACAAACTATGGATGGCCAACCCGCGTAATGGGTTCCTGCCCTGTCTCGGCTCTGATCACCATCCCTCATTTCAGAAATGAATTTAGAATCAATAAAGCACCCTCACCTTCCCCTACTACCAAAGATATTTTCCCCAGATTTACGACGACACAAGACACCTATCTCTTGCTTGCTATACTGCCGTGACTTCACGGACATCAGACGCTTTTTCTAACGGATCTCTGGGCCCGGCCTGCTGTGGTGGCACAATATCTAGAGGTAGCCCGTTTCTCGTAGGAGGGGAGCGGGGGGAGACAAAGTAATATATGTAATATATATATATATATATATATATATATATATATATATATATATATATATATATATATATATATATATATATATATATATATATATATATATACTTCGAGAGGGGGTAGACAAAGATATATATATATATATATATATATATATATATATATAAGAAATACACATAATAGCATAAAATAGGCAGGGCAGGCGTATCAAAATTTTATGTATAGTAGGCTATATTTATTGATATTTACATATATCATGGTAACTTTAAAAGAGAATTTGATTCTGTGAAGCAATCTGTTCTATTTGGTAGTCATTTGAATTAGTTTAGTTAAGAGTTTGTGAAAAAGATAAAACATCGAATAAGTCCCTAACCTAACCTAACCAAACAAGAATTTTTCAAAACTCAAAATTATGTTGGTAGCTACATGAAAAAAAAAGAAATTTAAAACGCAATTGATTCTTTCTCTTTAATCGAAAAATTTTCATCTCACCCCCTCATATATATATATATATATATATATATATATATATATATATATATATATATATATATATATATATATATATATATATATATATATATATATATATATATATATATATAAAAATATATATATATATATACTAAATATTATATATGTATATATATATATATATATATATATACGATATATATATATATATATATATATTTATATATATAAAAAAATAAATAAACTCATAAATATATATATATATATATATATATATATATATATATATATATATATATATGGCAAAAAGGGTAGGTATGACAGCCGCAAACAGTTAATAATTTTTATTCATGACGTTTCAACATAGTAGAGATATCAACCTCTGACTAAGGTCATCTTCAGAACTGAACTGTAGTTCAAAATGAAATATGATAGTTACAGCTATAATAATAATAATAATAATAATAATAATAATAATATATACAAGGGTAATTGTTTGCAATAAAGAATATTTATAATTTGATAAAGATACGAGAAAGGAAACTTACTTGTTGTTAGGCTACTTATGATAAAGTATGGTGAGGAGATACCAAAATTAAGCTTTAACGTTGGGTTGCTTCTAAATTATAAGGTTGGATTGGTTGGTTGTAACATCTATTTATTGTCTTAATTTGTAGTTGAATTGAAAGTAAACGATCAGTAAGGGATGTGAAGAGTGAGTTTTTATTATTATTATTATTATTATTATTATTATTATTATTATGTTATTTTATTTTTACAGTAAATATCATTATCGGTATAATAACCACTATTACCCTTGTTGTTATTACATTCCTTAAAAATTGCTAACATTGTTAGTAGAGATTAACCATTACTAGTTATTATTATTATTATTATTATTATTATTATTATTATTATTTTTTAAAATGTACCTATTATTTTTACAAATATTATTATTAATATTATTAAGATTATTGTTATTATTTTCCTAATATTATACATCATAATTATTAAAATTGGTATAATGGATTACATTAAGCTCATTCCCTAAACCCAATTACTTAAATTTATATTTAATTATACTTATTATTTTGGAGGCTCAAAGAACACAACACTGTGCTGCAATTAGTAGCCCCCTTTAAGAAATTGTACATCATTAAGTATTGTATTATATTAAAACTAAATATTATAACTATTTCAAACCTAATAATGTAAATTGTGTATTTTCTGAATAAAGAATTTGGAATTCGGAATTATTATAACTATTCTTATCATATTTCATTTTGAACAACAGTTCAGTTCTGAAGACTTTACTCAAGAGGTCGAAACGTCATGAACAAAAATTATTAAATGTTGCGGCTGACGTATCTACCCTTTTT
>JABUQX010013601.1:50000-52500 GCA_015478945.1 Trachelipus rathkii
TCTGCAGTAGCATTATTATTGGCGGAGGCAGCAGAAGCAGCAGCAGCAGCAGAAGCGGCGGCAGCTGCAGCAGCCGCAGCAGCGACAACAACAGCAGCAGCTTCACTTTCACCAAAATTAGAAATGTTATTCCAAACAAATACTTTGTTTTCCATTGGATGTTTGTTCTCTGGATCTTGAATTGATGGTTCTCCATCGCTCTGATTTTCAGCGTTTTCTGCAGCGTTCGGTGACATTTTTTCCTCTTCCACAAAATCATCATTAATGTCTCCAGTCATGTTGTCTGATATCTGATTCTTCCGAGCCTCTGGGCAAGATTTCAAATGATTCATGAGATCGTCAGTAGTTTTGCATCTGTGTCTACAAAATTGACAACGAGTTGAAAGAGAAGGAGTTGCATAAACATTTTTGACACTAAGGTGAAGCTTTTGGTGTCTTACTGACTCTGATAAACATTTTGATTCATGACCACAAAACTGACACACCAGATTTTGAACATTTGAAGTAGAAAGTTTTTCTTGTAGCTTATCGAAAAACGAAGACTTTTTCTTTGCTGGCGTTGAATCTTTTGACGAGGGTCCTTCTTCATCATCATCATCATCCTCATCCTCCTCATCATCATCATCTGATTTCGTTTGTTGATCATTCAAAGCCTCAGAATTCTCAATGGGCGATCCTTCATTATACTCAAAATTATCGGATTTATCACTGGTATAATCAGCAATATCATGGTACTTTCGTTTCGCACTTTCTGAAGAGGAATCCGATGAATTTTCAGAGGAATCCGATAACTTCTCTGAGCGGCTACTTTTCTTGTTTTTCTTCTGATCGTCAGTTTTGATAGCATGAATACCATGCACCTTTCTTTTATGTTTTTGAATCTCGCTCAAAAAAGGAGCCTTAAAGGAACAAAGGCTACATTTTTCAGATTTTATATAAACATTACCGTGGCGTTGAACAACATCATCTGGATGAATAAAATCCTCATCAAAATTGTGCCGTTCATTCATTTCTTGGAAAAACGTATCTTTGGAAGGTTTCATCTTTTTTAAAGTAATCTTAATCTTAGGCTTTTTCCGCTTTGGTTCGTCTAAGTTTTCGTTGTCCTCATTTCCATTGATTGAAGACTCAAAATCGTCTTGATTTCCCATATCAATATTTGATACAGTAAAACTCTGATTTGATGTCATTACAGAGGACTCTGGTAATTCTAACGCATCAGGATCTTCATCTCTCTCCATTCTCAGCAATTCCATTTCCTCATCTTCGAGAAATTCTTCTTGATCGCAAACGCCGATTATCCTTTTTGATTCTCTTTCCTTTATTTGTTCAGCTGTTAGATGGTGATTAGCAACATGAACTGTCAAACTCTGCTTAATTTGAGCAGAAAAGTTGCATAAATGGCATTTGTGTTCTCCGATTTCTTCTGTGTGGTTCTTGTTATGCCTATCTAAATTCCAACGGTAGGGAGTTCTAAAATCGCACCAATCACATTTAATAATTGGTAACTGATGGTACTTCATATGTTTTGTATACCTCGCTTTAACTTGAGTAGCGTAACTACAACGCGTGCATTTAAAAAACTTTCTTTTCAGATGAAATTTTATTTCGTGTTTGGCTAAAACTTTGGTACTAAAAGTGGAAAAACTACATTGATCACAGTTGTATAATGATTTCCCCGATGACGGAGAAGTCTTAGCAGTATTAGAGTAAGACTCCTCCAACTCCGCTTCCGAATCATTCATAAATTCGTACTCCTGAAATCGTCTCGGGGACTTGGATTCTCGAGGACTTCTGCTCATGGGAGAAGATTTTAATTTTTTATTTAAAGACGGTTTGAAATCCTTTTCTTTGCTCTTCTTCTTATGATCCGAGCTCTCAGGCGCAATATTAATTTTGTGCACCATGTGGTTGTGTCTAACCAGTTTCTGGTGAGTCTTTGAGGCGTAAATACAAAGTGAGCATTCAAAAATTTTAATGTTTTCTCCGTGCGTGTCTTTAATATGATACAAATATTCGCGTGGATTATTCGTCTTCATGTTGCAATAACCGCAAAGATACGACCTCTTATTCCTGCATTCAGGAAGAGCATCAAGGACAGGGACACTCTTATTATTATTATTATTATTATTATTATTATTATTATTATTATTATTATTATTATTATTATTATTATTATTTTCAACCTCCCCTTGAGAGACATTTGGTTCTGCTAAATCTTCTGAGTTGTTTAATTCAGTTGATTTTATATCATTTGCTTCTGTGTCTGCATCGAGAGGTGGTTCTTCTTCTTCTTTAATTGATAAAGACGGTTCTTCATCGGAGTCATTCGTATTATCCACTTCGGACGTTCCATTATTGTGTGCTTCAGGTGACAAGACTTCTTCCTGTTCAATAACCATGTTGTTATCTTCTTCATCATCATCATCATCATCAACATCCGATGCAGATTCATTTTTCATTTTTTCATTGTTCTCCAGACCGGATACCTTGTCTCCAT
>JABUQX010013601.1:55000-57500 GCA_015478945.1 Trachelipus rathkii
ATATAATAATACTAATAATAATAATATTAAATGATGAAAAAGTCCAAACATAGTTATGTTCTAAACTCTGAGTCAAAATGTTAAAAAAAAAAAATAAAAAAAAAATTTGAATTTAAAATTTTATCTAACAAGAGAGGTTCTCTCTTTCCTCCTCTTTTTTTTTTTTCTTCTTCTTCTTCTTCTACCGGAATGAGGAAGGCTTCAGTTTAAGGAAAGACAAGAGATTACGCAGTTAAATTGTTCTCCAGTTTTAAAAGTAACAACAAACACATGTTACTTTACAAAAAAAAAAAAAAAAAAAAAAAATATATCGAAGGAAATGAACGAAGCAATAAAAATTTAACCAAGATTAAATATGGAAATAAGTTAAAAAAAAAATCTATTTTCTTTTAAATAAAAATCTCTAGCAATATTCTCTTTCCCAGACCAGTAAAACTAAATCAAAAATAATAAAAAGAGATAGGGGAGGCTGGAAGGAGGGTGGGGGGGGGAGGGTTGTTACGTTTTGCCTGAAATTCGGATGCAAGAATAAATAACCTTGAACTAATGTTATTTTATCTCCAGACTTATTTTACAATGAAAGAAAAAAAAACTGCGATAAGACCCAAAGGTCAGAATCAGCTGCTTAAATATCTCGAAACATTTGAGGAATTTTTTTTGTCTATTTGTCATGCTGAATACTTGGAGAGAAATGTAAATTCCTCTTACACGACCCCGTTCAACCCAACAACAACATTCAGTCCTTCTATAGAAATTATTAGGTTTGTGGCCCCGTTAACCATTCATCAAATATTTATTCCATTACTATGGCAACATCTCGTTATCATAAACGAATAAAATTGATTTCCTTCAACAAAATTATTCTTTATTTATAAATATATTCAATATTTTTAAAAAAAAAAATGGACTCGGAGAAGCAAGTAGTGAAGAGGAAGGCGTGACCGAACGAACAAACCAAATTCCTCAAGGTCTCTCTCCCCGTAAAAGGCTCAAAAACAACACTAATAATAATTAATACCGCAATCGGTAATCATTAAATTACTTTTAGAGAAAGATCACATGACCCGCTGCGTCATTATTAGATTACTTTAAAAATAGGGAAAAATAAATCTCTTGAAACATTAAATGCTCAGAAAATTCTTCTCATTTTAGATTTATAACGTCGCAAGCGTCGTCGGTTCTAAAGCCCTTCCAAAATTGGCAAAGGTGAAATTTGGAACACTTTTCTTACCAAGACCAAAAATTGTTACAAAACAATAATTTGCAGCGGTAAAAAAAGTAACGGCAAAAAGAGTCCAGCAACATTATATTGTTAATGAATCTATATTAGGATATAGGAACGAGCTGATTATTACCAAAATCTAAATTAATATCATGATCAGAGAATGGGAGGGGGGGGGGGATGATGGGCTCCATGAAAGAACCAGTTGATAACCGTGACCCCTCTAACCATGCAAATTGACAAACAATAGAGGTCATCCTTATTATATAGCATTCCGAGAAACTGAAGGGAAAACCTTTTTAGTTTTTTTTTAAAAAAAAAAAACAAAAAACAAAAAAGCACGAGACTGTTTATTAATTTATTAAGATCGAGTAACAAACACTTTTTAGATGAGAAATTCTAGAGTCAAATGTCAAGGGCTTCAACTTGGTCGCTCACATCAAAAATAAAATTTGAACGTAAAAGAGCAATAAAGCAATCTACCCTTTTCCTTTCAATAAAATAATATATATATATATATATATATATATATATATATATATAATATATATATATATATATATTATTTCTTTTGTTATTTATATATATATAATAAATATATAAATTAAATATATATATATATATATATATATATATATATAGATATAATATATATTATATTATATGTGCTTATTATTATTACGCTAATACTATGAGATATTATTATAATATATACTATATATATATATTGGATAATGTTTAAAGTTGTGAGGAAGACTACTTCCGAGTAGACATATAATGTAATTTTTGAAGCATTGAAAAGAACTAAGTTTTCCGCGTCCCAACAAGAAATAGGAGAATGATAATGTCAATTACTCCAACGTTTCCCTTCTCACATCCCTTAATTGAGCATATGCTAAAGATTGATTTTCAAAATCAAAGGAGGAAAGCTTGAGTGGAAAAGTGAGGAAGTGACAAAGACGATTAATAAAAACTGAAAACAAAATATAAAAAATAACAGGATTATGACGAACATTATTAATAAACTTTAAAGGATGAAATGTGACACCGTCCACAACAAATATTGAAACCGCGGAGAATAGATTTTGAAGGAATCGAGGATGAAATATAAATAGTTTGTTTTTTGGAGTTTCAAGACCAGGGTAAGTAATTAAAGGAGGGTAAGTAATGAAAGGAAGATTCATTTGGTGAATAGCACGAGAACAGTCATAATTAAACCAATGTTTATAACTTTCACTCCAAAGAAAAATATGTGGAATGAACGTCCCTCCACATGTA
>JABUQX010013601.1:72500-87500 GCA_015478945.1 Trachelipus rathkii
TATATATATATATATATATATATATAAGATTTTTTAAATTAATTTGAATAAATGTGTTAAAATATAGTATAATTTTCAAAATTATTTATGTATATTTTTATACGGATTAAAAAGAAGTTCTGGCAGGCTACATAGGGGTATTTCGGGATAACTTAAGCGATTTGTTTACAAGAGCAAGGAAGTTATAAGTAGGCTGCATAATAACTATGCTAGGCCAGTATTAGAGTACTGTGCTCAAGTTTGGGCCCTATATTTAAGGAAAGACATTGATATGCTGGAGAGAGAGCAATGTAGAGCAACAAGGATGGTTTCTGGGTTCGAGGGTAAGAGCTATGAGGAGAGGCTGAAGGAGTTAACAATGTTTTCTGTTGAAAGGCGATTTCTTAGAGGGAACATGCATGATACAAGTCTAGAAAATATTTACATCTATTGATAATATACCGAGGCTAATAAATTCTTTATATTAGACCATGGACGGGAGACCATGAGGATAATTAGAAAATTAGGAAGAAGACATACCATCTTGATGCAAGAAAACATTCATTAAGAAATCGGGTAATTAATTTTTGGAATGGTTTGAAGAAGGAGGTTTTGCTGAGTGACTCACTAGCAACATTTAAGAAAGGATTGGATAGGTGTAAACCGCACAATTTCTTGTGGGTATATATATATATATATATATATATATATATATATATATATATATATATATATATATATATATATATATATATATATATATGTGTGTGTGTGTGTGCGTGCGTGTGCGTGTGTACGCGCACGGGCAGGTATGTATTCACTTGGAACAATTTCTCTTTATAGGTGGAAGGTCTTTCAAATAGTTTCCACAAAAATAGCTAGCATAAAACTTTTTCCCAGTCAAACCCAAAGGTGCTATTGTGAGGATATCCCTATAAAATTTCCTTTTAAATATATTTAACGCATGTCTTACATAAGCTCCAACACAAATTGATTCCCCGGAAACCCTAATTATTAATTTTTTTTTTTGGCCGCTCCAATTTTGGCTCCATCAATTTATAATTATCCTACTTTAGGGGCCTCCCACCCACTCTAAAGCTAGAGCTCCTGCTCCATTTATTAAAATCGTAAATTCAAGCTATTATTAAGTTATTTATGAAAAATAAGGATTATTAATAAATAACCGGTTTCTTTTGTTTTCAATTACAATTACCTAATTGTTAAAAATTCTGCTCCAGATCGATGGTAAAAATTTTTTTTTTTTTTTTTTTGGCTCAACCACAGTCCGTCCTCTTGAAAGTAATGTTACCTTCTCGATATTATAGTCAAAAAGGAAGTATTAATAACCAAGGACGTCATCTTCTGCAGAAGAAGGACGCATAAGGAACGCATGACATCACCATTTTTTTGCCTACCTTTCTCCCTGTTCTAAATCGTGGGAGAAAAGTATAAAAAAAAATACGAAATACACCGAAAAAATCAAAACTTCGAAGTTTGCCGAGCGCATTATATATATATATATATATATATAATATATATATTATATAATATATATATATTATATTATATATATATATATATAATATATATATATAATATATATAATAATATATATATTATATAATATATTATATTACTATATATATATATATATATATTATATATATATAGTATATATAATATGTATATTATATATATAGTATAATATATTATATATATATATATATATATATATATATATATATATATCTCAAAGTGGAAAAGAGCATGAAGGAGAAACGGGTAGTGGGACGGGTATGGCTAAAAGTAACCCGTATAGTTCCGTGGTCCGAACTCCGAAGGCGTTTGTGGGAAGTGCGAATCAAAGGATTTCAGGTTGGCTGGATATTTCCTTCCTTTAATCTAACTCCTCCCCCCCCCCCCCCCCCCCCATCAGAGTCCTTCTCCTCCCTTAATCTTCTGCCCCAAGTCATGAGAAATTTTACCCTCCTTCCCTCCAAATATCCCCCTTTTGGAGACATTCCAAGGGTAAAGAACCTCCCTGACTCAAGTTCAAGCTCGCAACCATTGATAACGAACGAGGCAGTGGATAATTTTCATTTTTTTTTTTCTTTCTTTCTTGAAAAGGTTCTCACAAGCCAAGAACCACAGATCGATTCCCTTGATTAGGCAACACCTCGCATACGTACAACCACTCAATATTTACTAACTTAAACGTCAGGAATTGGAATTTTGGTAAATATTGGCAAAAGAATCGAGATAAAGAGGGAGAGAGGGAGAGAGAGAAAGCATCATAAAAACACTTGGCAGCAAAGCATTTATTGCAAGATCAGCCAGCAGAGATCGACCTTCCTCGGAAAAAGTTTTTTTTTTCTTTCAATCATTTTCAACGCCTCTTCAAATAAAACTCATGCTGATGATGTACCAACACACGTATTCTTAGAACTAGCTAGCTGATTAACAAGATTTTAATAAGGAATACTATATATATATATATATATATATATATATATATATATATATATATATATATATATATATATATATATACTATATATATATATATATATATGATATATATATATATATATATATATATATATATATTATATAGTATATAATATATATATATATATATATTTATATATATATTATTATATTAGATACTATATATATATATATATATATATATATATATATATATATATATATATATATATATTTGTCGCCCACCTCTTCCCTCCTACGAGAAACGGGCTACCTCGATATATTGTGTCACCACCGTTAAAATGATGGTGTTGAAGTTGTGTCTGATGTCCGTTAAGTCACGGCAGTCTAGTAAAATATGTCCTGTGTCGTCATTAGTCCGGGAAAAACATCTTCAGTGGGAAGAGGGCGTTTTATTAATTTTGAATTGGTATTCTTGAAAGGAGTGATGGATGGTACCCTGAGCGGAGACCGGGACAGCATTACGCGGGTGCGGGTTTGGTTGTTCAAAATTTGTTTTTCTAGGGGATATTTTATTTAGAGTGGAGGTGCTTGGGGGTATGGTGTTATTTGGATATGCGGAGATAGTTCTTAAAAGTTAATCGAGCGTTTATGTGTTTAGTGATGCGAGTATCTATCTGGAGATGGAGGGAGAGGTAGGATGTTCCATATTATATGTTAGAATAGTATAATGCTGGTGTGATTTTTTTTCCTTCTAGGTGCGAGGGGGGGGGGATATCTATTGAAAGTAATTTATTGTAAAATTGATAGTTTAACATGTTAGGATGAGCTTTTAAAGGGAGAAATTTTTTCAGTTAGTAAATGATGGATGGGTGTAGACTGTAGACTGTGGAGGGAAGGCAACCTGTTATTATCCTCAGAGCATTATTTTGAAACGTTTTGAATTTCTCAATATTGGATTCAGAAATTAGAAACCGTGCAAAATAAGCTCTCAGGATAATACAACACAGTGTGTGTATGATATATATATTATAATAAAATATCATGTAAGGTAATAATTCTTAGAAAATGGATAATCATATATATTTGTTTAGTCCGATTTATCCGTCCATG
The DNA here is from genome assembly GCA_015478945.1 of Trachelipus rathkii. Taxonomy (NCBI): domain Eukaryota; kingdom Metazoa; phylum Arthropoda; class Malacostraca; order Isopoda; family Trachelipodidae; genus Trachelipus; species Trachelipus rathkii. The sequence continues at coordinate 76,041 of JABUQX010013601.1, forward strand.
TGACTTTGTATTAAGATTATTATCTACGATATATACTTATTTAATATAGTTGGGAAAATTATTTTTACCGGAATAAAAATTTATTATCCCAACAAGGATAATATTTTTTTAAAGAAATAATCATTCTTATATAGCAGTATATTATATAAATCCGAAGTTTTTTAATAAATTCCTGTACTATATGTTTTTAACAGAAAAAAGTTGGCAAGCTAACCAATAATAATTAATAATTAATTAAAAAAAATTTTCATTATTTATTTTTTACTATTACTATACTATTACGATAGAACTTAGAAAATGCGATAAAATATAAAACTTTTTATACTCAAATACATGACGATAATTACAGGTGGAACGAGTTTGAAAGACAAAAAAAAAACTGAATTCTGTGACTGTGGTAACAGGAAAATGTCATCAAAATATTGAGAGATGATGTGGAATAACTACATGCGAGCAACTATATCACGGTCTGTTTTAATGCATTATTAAAGACAAACTTTTGCATTAGCTTTCACTACCAAACTAAAGCATACCAAAATCAGATAACATAATAATATAAACGTGAACTAAAGAAATTCATGATTGATATACCAATTTTAAAAAAGTATCAGAACCTTCTAAGGCCAATATCCTTAGAATTATAAGATCCAATGTGTTGTTCTATGGAAAAATTACTAGCGTTCAGGCATTGAAAATTTTGCGAACTGTTCGTAGCAGACATTAAGCCAGTGCATTGAACCTCATGCCACTCAGCCATAGAATTTAGACCTGGCTCAAATGAAAAAGTTTGAAACCAAGGACCTTGTTTTCTCCTCAATCATAGAACCTCTACTCCTCACTCCTTAACCCAAACTCTTTTTTAGTTCTTTAACTATCACTAAAAAAAGATCACTAGCTAACTTAGCAACAAACACCATCCTTCACCCAAAGACCTCTAACTCCATTATATCAAAAATCATTCCAAAATCCCCATACAAACTTTTGATCGTTAGTAGTGGAGCCATTATTCTGTCTAAATAGTATAAATAGAAAAGGCTTACGACGCACACTTTCTTTAATCAAATGGACCTTCTGAAACCCTCATATTCTTTTCTCTTGTGTCTAAAACACTTCTTCTATTCCACAAAAAAATGAATCCCCTAAAATTTTACAAAACCTCGAAAAATATATTAATACTATAGTACTACTAACTATAATATATGAATATTCTCCTGAAAATTATTATATTATACATATTACCATATCATATTACAGATATAATTAGCCTAGATAGTAGTACTAACACTATAATATAAATAAGATAATTTTTTTTAAGATTTTTGATATACAGGACTATATTAAATAATATAAATATATATAATAGAAAATAGACGCAACAAGTAGAATGTCAAATTGAGTCTTGTGAGCTTATAAATATAAGATAATATATAATATATATATCTATATATAATAATATACATGTTAATTAATATAGAGTTTTAAATAATATATTTAATATAAATATATATAGATAAAAATATAAGTATATAGATATATATATTTTATATATCTTAATACTTAGTATATATATATATACGTATACACTATATAACATAATAATAATATTATATAATTATATATAGAAATAAATCTAACATAAATATTGTATATATATAATTATAGTAATATTATATAATATAGTATATAATATATATATTATATAGTAAGCTACTTTTATATATAAATAATTATATATAATAATCCAATGAAAGCCCAAAAACAAATGATAAATATTAATTATATATTATGATTTATATAAAGATATATAATATATTATATAATATTATATATATTTTAGGTTAATAGTTATTATTATTATAACAATATTATAATAATAGTTTATATCTTTTTATATCTATATAATAAGTTTATATTACTATATATCCGGTTAACCTTATTCAACATAATATAGTTCACTTCATAATACTAAATACTATTATCTTTAATAATGCTTTTATACTTAAAATAAAAAATATATTAATTATCATAATTATCATAAGGGGAAAATTTAAAGCTAACCTATTTTATCCTTAGTATAACTATATCTATTAATACCCGGTTAGAAGTGCCCTTACAAAGGGTATCTTGAAAAAAGTTGAACCGCATTAGTAGTTTTCTTCCAAAAATATATAAATAATTTGGGTGAAGGATTTGCAATTACTACATTGACCACTTTTGTTTTAAAATTTCAATGGTTGTATGAAAGTAAATGTAATTCAACTAATAAAATTTTAAGGTTTTACTCATTGGTAAAGCAAATAAGAATTTTAATTATATGAATGGAAAATGACTGAATTATGTTTGCAAGGTAAGGAACTTCTGTGTGGTTGTAAGTATTTAAAGTCTCAAAATCTATTAGTTGTATGCGTAAAAATTGGAAAAAAAAAATAAGAAATAAAAGTATCCTTCGGGAAAATGGCAGAGGGAAAAGATGTAAGTGACTCGAAGAGCCATTAGGAGGAAGAGACGCCATGATTGCTTGGTCCAATAATAAATAGCCTGATCAGACTGGTGTGTTTTTTATTAGTTGAGCTATGAAACTGGGGAAGGAAGATAAATGGAACAGACACCAGAAAGTTTTTTTTTTTAACCTATGATTTATACTTTTTAAAATAAAAATTGTTATAATTAATAATAATAATAAATTTCTTTTTAACTTATTATTTTAAAAAGCGTCAAGAACGAAAGTCTACGCTTCATAGGTAGCCGAGGTTATAACAGTCTTCTTACCCACAACCTATAATAAATAAGAAAAATACATTATAAAAATAAAACTATATAGACCATTCTGTTTAAATTTTGAGCGTGAAGTGATAGCCTCCTAGAAAAAAAATATTTAATACTTTTATACAAATTAAGTCATAACTTGAAGAGGTTGGTCAATAAAACTTTGATTTCCAATGGGTTTGGCATTTAAGTTATCGTAATATACCTTTTTTACTCAAAATTAAATAAAGTATATTAATGATAATAACACTATATTAAAATTTGTACCAAAAAAGAAGCATCACAAAGAAATCAATGAAAAAGAAAGAAAAAAATGAAACAAATGGTCATGAAAAAAAAGGTCTCAACCAAAAGAACCGAGAAAAAAAATAAAGATAATAAAAGGTGGTAAGATTGAAGAAAAAATTAATTAATATATCTAAATAGCTGATGGTACGAAGACATTAAAAGCGAATTAATGTACATTTGAAGCGATAAAATAATGAGATTGTAACAGTCCCAGTATGATGGCAGATAATATTATTTCTTTTTCTGAAGTTTTGGTTGCGGCTTCACTATAGAGGCTGAGGAACGTCTCATTGCTCAAGCCAAACAGCAGCCGCTTATCGCATACGACGGATTACTTATATAAGTTATATTTTTTGTGTTTTAATGGATTTATATATTGTGATTAATTAATTCTTCTTGGAAATGAAGTAAATAGGGAATTTGTTTTTAGCATAATTTAGTTCATATTCTAGATAACGGTATACGGCGAAATACGAATAAATACCATATCTATTAATGCAACTAATCTAGGAAAGCTCAAAATAACCCGAATAAAAATAGGAAATACACCTAAAATCACAATAAATAAATGGAATTCCAACATAATACAAATGGCATTGGAGGGACGCTCCATGATTCGTGCTGTCGAGCGCGTTCGACGGCTGTTCTCTCAGCCAGGTCGAAGCGGCAAGAACCGGATATTGAAGTGTAAATATAAAAATTATCTATGTTTATTTTTTTTAAAATAAGTGCTTTGTAAAGATGAAGCAAATGGTGCCTCCATGTTATGAAAAATCTCTCACAGAGATATTAGTATTAATGAAAATGAAAAGTTATTAAGCAGTTATAGTTTAAAAATTAATCCGATTAAGTTTTTATATATATGAATTATATATTTTTTAGTAGATACGAGAAAATGCGACATTAGTACGGTGTTCTAGGCAATGATATGCGGGCATTGAATGCAAATTTAGTGATTCTCTGTCTACCCATGCGCTGAGAACGCGAAATCCCGTGTTAGAAATCCTGCGTAGTTCTAAACGTTTTCATAATTTAGGAGTCTTTTTAAAATTAAGCTTAAAATTATTCCTTAGTATTAATTTTGGTATATGATAGGAAGATACCTCTAATTTTATTACTATTTACGAATTTAGTTTCGAGGAAAAAGACAGAAGTAAATATAATGATGAATTCCTCAAGTATAAAGGGGTTCCGAACAGAAGTGAGTGACCGTACAATATTACTATAGCAAACAAAGCCGCATGAGGCAACTTAGCATACTATGGCCAGACAGCAGAGTCAAGAATTAATTGCGTAATTGCCAGTCCTTCTCACTACTAAAGCTATATTCCTTTTGATCTGAAGGCGTACTCGCATGCTATGAAATACAGCCTAAATTCAGTCATCTATCTAGATTGACTGCGACGGGAGAGCACCGCACCGGAAAAGCACAAAGGCATCACACAGGAAACAGAGAACCATCATGCAAGAGTAGTACTGATAAAGCTTATTAATTCATTAAAATATATATATTATATATTAATATATAATATAATATAATATATATATATATATATATTATATATATTATATATATTAATTATTATTTAATTAATATGTAATTAATATGTATTTAATATATTAGATATATTAGATATATAATTCTTATAAGTATTATATATAATTAATTTTATAATATTAATATTATATATAGTAATATATAATAGAATAATATATATATATATATATATATAAAATATTATATATATTTATTAATATATATAAATATATATATTAATATATTAATATATAATAATATTATAGTATAATATGGATAGTAGTTATATTTACTTTTAGTTATTCCTTTGTTCAAATAACTCTTAAAACTTGTATAAATGTATTTATCTCTTAATACCAAATTAGACATTTCTAACTATCAATAATTATTATCAGTTTAATAATTTTTAATACGCACAAAAAATTATTAATTAAATTTAAGCATAACAAAAAAAAAAGTAATTAATTAATTAAGTATAAAATGCGTATTACATTAATTATAAAGATCGTAGTAATAAAAACTATGTCTAAGTTACCGTAAAGAAGGGGATAAAGCGACGAACAGATCGAAATATAATATATATACTATATAATTTAATGTTAAAATTTGCAAAATCTTAATTTAGGATTAAATACTCACGAAAACAAGAAAATAAAGTTACATGCAAGTGAGATCCATCTAATTAGATAGTGAATATAGAGTTGTGTTTAAATGCTTCGTTTAAGCCATAGTAAGGTTAAGGGTAATAGGATTACTGCATCATTCAATTTAATTATTATAGGTGGGTTTATTGACTTTTAGGAGCCCTCTGTTATCAAGTTTACGATATAAGTTTTGCTTAAGGTAATACACAGAAATCAATATATTGAAATAAAAAATAAATCAATAAGTAAATAATAACATACACACACACATACATTATTATTATTTTTATCCACATCTCTTTTTAATAATAAATAAAATCTTTCTACCTTTATGTTTCATAACATCTGGATCAAAAATGATTTCCAATCTGCATAGCAAATTATGTACGCCTTTTTTAGCTTCTTGTATCTTATATAATTTGAATAATTTACCCCATTATTTGCTTAACAAAATCGTTATTGACTTTTGCGTCAAATAATTCTTTTGAAATAATCACAATTTAAAATGTATGTTAGTATCAAATATTACTAAAACAATTAATATAATAAAAAAATTTTAAACATTTTATAAACTACTAAATTAATTTGTTACATAATGCACTTAATATATATTTTAAAATCTCATATTAAGTATATCCTAGTATATTATCTCTTCCAATCTCATCTCTTCATTACTTCAAATCTCGAAGATCATAAAATCGATATATTATGTATTTATAAAATTATGATATTATAATATGTTATATATATTATAAATTTATATTTTACCTATTAATAGTTTTAGTAGTGTGATTAACGGTATAAGTAGAATAATATTAAGTAGTTTTGAGTGGATAAGTTATAGTATATATATATATATATATATGATAATATATATATATAATATATATTCAAATTGTTTAATAAACTTTAAAAAAAAGGGGGGTACCTAAAGCAAAGAATAAACATGAAATTTTCATGAGAATTGGAAACTCAAGTCATCTCTTAAGACGATAATATATACCCACACAGCGTCATCTCTACTAACCACACATCTACCAAAACTGAACAGATAAAAAACATTGTTGAAAAGAGAGTTGTGTTTCGGAGTACTAAAAAAAAAATAAATATATCCTGCCTAAATTTTCCACCTCTCAACAGTCATGCCAAATTGGTATTAAAAGAGTTTATGACGCGCAATTAACTCTTTGGTATATCAAAAATATCATTCCATTTTATTTTGGGAGTACCCAATATCCACTCAGTTAGAGTGACCCAATGCTAGAGATGCCCACCTTTACCCATGTGCTGCACGGCTCATATATAAATATGAGAACTTATTACGACAAAAATTACGCATTAAAATATGTTAATATACTAGCAGATATTGTTATAGTGTGCAAACTACAAGGTTGTGATTTAGGCATAGATAATATATATATATATATTAAGCAGGTAGATAATATATATCCAGCGTAGAGATAATAAAGGTAGAATATATATATATATTATATTGAGTAAAATATATATCCATATAGGGTATAGTGTGAGATAAGAATAAAGGTATAAGATATATAGTTATTAAGGTATAGTGTTATATATATATATATTGTGGGCAAGCTGGCGAACCGAACTTCGCCGACCGATCCGTTAGTTAAGACTTTTTTCAGGAAACCGAACCGCAAGCTAGCTCTTTGACAAAGCAGAAAAAGGTTTATGTTAAAATTTTAGCAAACTCACAACTAATATATATATATATATATATATATAAATATATATATATATATATATATAGATAATATATTATATAATATATATATATATATTATAATATTATAACTATATAATGGAAAATAATGCGTGAACACTGTGATCAGTTTTCCATTCTAGTTTGATTTTGAATGGTGCGGCAAGAGATAGTCAAGCCCAAGCTCGAAACAGATTGTTGCACATATAAATTAATGAACATCATGAACTAACAACTTTAATCATAATACCTTTACACCAATCCTAATATATATATATATAATATATATATATATATATATATATAATTATATAATATATATTATATATATATATAATATATATATATATTATATAATATATATATTATATGAGAGAGAGAGGAGAAGAGAGAGAGAGAGAGAGAGAGAGAGAGGAGAGAGGAAGAGAGAGAGAGAGAGAGAGAGAGAGAGAGAGAAAGAGAGAGAGAGAGAGAGAGAGAGAGAGAGAGAGAGGAGAGAGAGAGAGAGGAGAGAGAGAGAGAGAGAGAGAGAAGAGAGAGAGAGAGGAGAAGAGAGATTATGGTATCTGGGAATCTCTTGATGGGAGGAGGAGTTTGAAGATTTCCGAACGAGGATCTCTACTATTTCCCCTGGAGCGGCCTCCCTATGCCTTAGATTTGCAAGGAACGAAACAGACATGGAAGCTCGCTAAGGAAGACCAAGATACATGATAGTCACTAACTCAGGATCAGCCAGATGTGCTACTATCACTATTGACGACTTTACTTCTTGTGAGAAGATGGGAGCAAAGAGCATCCTTTAAATGTAAACCGGATAAACAATAATAATGAATTAGCTACCCAAAAATGGCTTCATACCTTGCCTTTATACAGAATGAAAATTTCAAGGCTTACCTATCAACATCTCCACCTGGAATGCAAACATATATAAACTCAAATCGGACAATAACCCATAATAATATAATATATTATATATATATATATATATATAATATTATAATAATATATTAATATATTATAATATATATATAATAATATATATATTAATATAATATTAATATATAAATATATATTAATTAAATTATATATATAATTATAATTATATATATATATATATACTATATTATATATAAATAAATAATAATAATATTATATTATATTCAAACGGAAAAAGTATATTTATTAATCCTAAAACAAAATAGGTTTAAAAAATAGTTTAACGTAAGGTTTCCCCAACCAGTGGGTCACCGAGCTGTTTCCTGATAGCCCCCTCTACCCGTGGTAAGCTTAACTTTGACTCGAAAAATTCGATGACCTCTCAACATAATGACATATATTATAGATAATACCATAAAATTTTTATCCAAGTATGAATGGGGAGGGGTATAGTGTTTTTAGGCAATGAACCGATAATAAATCTATAAAATTGTTAATGAAATAAGTTAGCGCGAAGATGTAAGATCATCAACCAGAAAATTATTTTATAATTTAGGTTGAATGATTGCAATATATGCGCTAAAGTGTAAAGAAAATCAACTCGACTGAATAAATTATATAAAATAAACATATTCAACTCCTAAAGCGGCTAATCACCAGTCAAAACTTTAAAATAACAAATCGGATGATATGAAAAATTTTTAAAGAAAAAAATACAATAATTTTAAAGTATAATGAGAAAGTTTAGGGAAATACTTGGGGAATAATAAATTCAGTAAAATCATATTTCATTGGAAGATACATTCCCTCCTTTATTGCTCTCTCAATGTGAACTAGTTAAAGAAACAGCGTAAATACGTTTATTAGATAATATTTGCCTATGTTTTCAAATTAATATATATAAAACTGCCTACAATGAAAATTATATGCAAACGTATAAATCCGAGAAGTAGGAGCAAAATCATTTACCAGCTTCCAATTTTCCGTATAGTAATTATGTCTAATTATATAAAAGAAGCTCACACCATGGACTGTTATGTTGAACATATATTTAAAGTTTTAACAATATGGTATCATAATAATTTAGTATTAATTTATTATATGTTAATTTATTAACATTACATATTAATAATAATTATTTAACAATATGAAAGACGCTAATGTGTGAATCAGAGAGTTGCGTACATAAACGAACTATCATAATATTTACACCCTGTAACTCTTTAAGCTTTTTTTAATTTGCACATTATAAGGCTGCGTATTCTTTTTACAAATGGCTAAACAATATAGAAGTTGTTAAAAATTAATTCATACTTCACTTTGAATCTAAAACTGATATTTAGCCAATACCCCCCTTCCCCCCTACAAAAAAAAAAAATAAAAAATACATTTAAATAGCAGCTTTAGACCCTTTGGAAACGAATCCAAATATAAACAAAAAGAAAACATTTAGTGGAAAGAGAAGTTGAGTATATTGAAAATAAGTTTGGAAGATTAGTTAAAGTATTTATTTTAAGTTTTTGTAATACCAGTGTTTGTTTGTCAGATATCTTAATTTATCCAATAACATGTGTTGAAGACGTAATTGAAGAACAACTAATTATAACTAATTTATAATTAAAAATTATAATTAATTTGTATGTGTTCGTGTCTAAATAAACTCGCTAAACGGTTAGTATGCCCTCCCTCTTTTGGTGATATCCAAAATCATCCTTCCCTATAATGTCCTAAGTCTAGTAATGTAAACCGTAGATAGTTGGGAGAGTGAGAACATTTATCAAACATACCACATATGGATAGAAATTGTCATAGACTTGATATATGTAATAAATACGAACTTCTCCAGAAGATAAACCAATCATTAATTAAAAGAAGTGTATTGAAATTTCCACAAGACAACAAATACTAACCTTAGAAACCCTTTAATAATGCGTATACAATTACGCGGTCCAACCGACCCTATTAAAACAATGTTTTGCCCCTGGTATAAAAAGGGTCATGTGATATCTTTCTTTTTGTGCGAACTATACATTTTAGTTGGCTTCTTTTCTTCGAAGAAACTTTTTACTCTAAGTCCATTGTGAATAAAATAAAAAAGAATACCATTATCTAAATGAAAAGGTTGATCTTTCAAGGTTAATTGTATGACTAAAAATTCTAACACTCTTGTTGCCTAACATAGTTTGAGAAAAATGAAATTAAACTATCTCAATATTGACTTTCAACATCGATTTCCAGATTAGTTTACTGCTTGAGAAATGTTGTCATAAAAGAGGTAAGACTAATTAAGCCAAATTGGCACCTCTATTTAAATCATAATGGTATTTAGTGAAGAAAGGCAAACTTGATACTCCAACCCAACTTTAATTTTATAACCTAAAACAACTCTTATTCTTTCCAACAAGTCTTTTGTCACCTTAATAATGTTCAGTCAAACCATCAGAACCAAAAATCTTCCACACAACTTCCACACAAACATATTTCAAATTACAGAACAAAACCAAACATTTAAAGGTAAAAATATTAATTAATTACATTTAAAACTTAACATACGTTTATCTCAATAATAATAATAATAATAATAATAATAATAATAATAATAATAATAATAATAATAATAATAATAATAATAATAATAATAATAATAATAATAATAATAATAAAATTTTTACTCAAAATATGAGGCAATCAGATTTGAAAGTCATACTACAAACTAAGAACTTTCTTTATTCAAATGAAACATAAGGAGATTATATATATATAAATATATATATATATATATATATATATATATATATATATATTAAAATTTATTAATCTATTTATTATATTTAAATATATGTTTTTATAATAATATATAATCAATATAAAAAGGTTATTAACGTTTAAAAAATATTTCCCAATTTTTTTATTAGTGCCAAAGTACTACTCCAAAAATATATAAGTATATAATATTATATATATATATATAATATATATATATATATATATATTATATATATATATATATATATATATATAATATATATATGTATATATCTTAATATTAAAATATTCTTTTTTTTAAATATATATATATGGTAATTGTCCGGTTTGAGGTAATGTTATTAAATATCGATTGTTTTTTCCGATATCGAAAGTTATCGGATATCGTTGTTACCCATCTATATAAATATAGTTTGTTCAAACACGTAAGAGTGACAGTGGCTTCAGCTAAATTTACATAAAATAATTTTCAAAAATGAAATATTTGTTTATAGTTACGTATATATTAACTTAAATGTGTTATATATAAATATTTATGAAAAATGAAATAAAATTCAAACATTTGAATATATTATATAATATATTAAATAGATATATAGTAAATATATATAGAATTACATAAATATATAATAATATATATATATATATATATATATAATATAATATATAATCACTCACTAATTTCAGTTTCAGGTTATTTTTCTTAATTTTTGTTTAGATTGTGTTAGGTTAGGTTAGGTTAGGTTAGGTTTAGTTAAGTAAGTTAGGTTAGGTTAAGTTAGGTAGGTTTAGGTTAG
>JABUQX010013601.1:92500-105000 GCA_015478945.1 Trachelipus rathkii
TGCTTGTGATAGACATAATTGTCACTTTTCCGTTTCTTTATACAGTGTACTAATTAATTATCATCCAGGTTCATCAATAGAGTTTATCTTGGGAGACGAAGAACATCCCAAATTGAAATCTTTTAAACAATCTTTTCACGGTAATTACCTATAATAATATTATTTTTTTTTAATGTAATTAAATAAAAACGGCAAGAGTTGATTTTTAATATATTTCATGAAGCTTATTCACAATAATAATAATAATAATAATAATAATAATAATAATAATAATAATAATAATAATAATAATAATAATAATAATAATAATAATAATAATAATAATAATAATAATAATAATATTAATAATAATAATAATTAAAATAATAAATAATAATAAATAATATAATAATTAATAAAAAAAAAAAAAAAAAAAAAAAAAAAAAAAAAAAATTAAAAAAAAAAAAAAAAAAAAAAAAAAAAAAATAATAATAATAATAATAATAATAATAATGTTTTTCTTTGACTACATTTCAAGTTCTTTTTAGGCTGCTTTGACTAAAATTAATAATTATTATAATTCAATTGCAACTTTCACAATTAATATAATATATAACTATATATATATAATATATATAATATATATAATAATTATATATAATATATATATTATATAATATATATATATATTAATCTATATAATAATATATATATTATAATATTATATATAAATTATATATAATAATATTATATATATATATTTATGATTTATAAATATAATAAATATATAGTATAATATAATATATAATAATATATATAAATATATATATATATATATATATATATATATATATATATATATATAAGCACTAAGACACTGATCCAACTATGTCAGAAAGTGAGAAAATGTACGATTTTTAAGACGTTCACAGGTTTGAAAGGCGAGTCTCCTTTAAGCTCATATTCATCAGGATGTCGACGGACCTAGACCCAAGTGGTCCAGTTGTGGACCATATTACTTTTGGAAAACTATTTGCCGAAGTTTTGGACAAGAGATTAAGTTTTGTTAATGATATTTGACAATTTAGATTTTAGACCATAGACTCATAACCTGGGCGATAACGCCCTCTGGGGGGGGGCTTGATTAAGGGGACAGTAGGCTCTAGGTGGCGCTAAGAGGGGCGGTGAGCTAACATAAATGAATTATAAAATGAAATTATCATCTTCAAAAGCAATTATATTATACATGACAGTGCTGTTAATATTTGCTTAAATAAAACGAGAGATAAACATTGAAGACAATACATGTTGATTGTCGAATTAGTCACATTTAATCAATTAATCAATTAATCAATTTAGTCCCCATTTCCTGCCTCTCCCAAATGAAGGGGGTGAGATGTTGGGCAATACAACTATTTGCAAATGGACGCTACGCAAAAAAGGCAAAAACCCACCGAATTAGACGATCCTACTCGTTTTTCAAAGTTCTCTCGACGATTTGAGTTATACATATCGAAAATAGACAGTAGGATCTGCTCGAATTATGAACATATTGATTGGACTTTCTATGCATATAGAATTTAGAGAAGACATATTCTTGTATGTCCGAAATTATATATTTTGTATGTGTTGAGTGTTTTAAACTATGAGGGATTATTAACGAAAATGAAGGTAATTTTGTTAAAAATTGTATATAGATTCAAAAGTACTTGCAATGCAGAAACCTTTTGTACTCATTCCACTAACTGGACATAGTTCGTTCGACACATTCGTAACCGGGGTGAGGGGTTACAGCCCCCCCTAGAAATTTTTATGAAATGAAAATTTTATTAAAATATTCAATATAAAATGATGACCAAAAAGGAAAAAAAAATGTTATTCTGAAAGATTCACCCCTCCTTAGAAATATCCTGAGTAAGCCAGTAATGTCCGTCGACATTTGTGTTTTAACATGTAAGCAATAAAAGAATTTATGCGGATCAAACGCAGACTGATGAAAACAAAAGTGCAAAAACTCTTGAAATTGCACATGAAATACCAAATTTTAATGAAAGCGATTGGTATGGTTTAATAATCAGACAATGTATTGCCTATAATCCCTGTCCATAGATTCAAATAGCATTATTTATGTTACTTTCCCAAAGGTCTTGACAGTGATATTTCTCACTAACCTAACGTCTCGACATTCCTACAGTGGTCACAAGTCCCTCGCCGCGTAAAAAAATAAAATTTTTCCTAAGGTATACAGACCATCTTGCGCGTGTGCACTTAAAACCATAAGTTACGATCTCTCCAGATTAATTGATGTGAAATATATACATATTTCTTTTTCTTGCTCCATGTCATAGAACCTCTCTGTTTCTGTATGCAGAAAACCCCGAATGCGCCGTTTAGCACCGAACTGAGCAGATCGAAAGACAGTGATATGAGATTCCATAGACATGACTCTCAACAAATGAGGAGCGATTCGACGAAGCAAAGTTTACTAAAACTCCGTCTACTGAGAGACTAGAATACAAGTAAGACTTACACATATCACTCATAGGCATGGCGAATAGTTTTAACTTTAGAAGTAGGTTACCGTGACGACTCCTTTTTTTTTCTGGATATTATAAATTATAGGAGTTTGAACAGTGTGCGTTGCTTCCAACACTGATAAGGGTAAATAATGTGGTTATCAGTATTGAGACATAGGAGTATAATTATATTATATATTTGAGAACTAGTAGTGATTATGATGCAGGGTGAGATAGCTCACGGGAATATATATATTAAGCACACTGGCCCTCAAAACTCGGGGGGAATGCATCCGGCACTCATTTACCCCGCTATTATCCTACCACACAGTTCGTAAGATTTCTAGGAAGCCCATGCACCTCCATATGATCGAATGTAATCACAGGCCCAAATGGCATAGTATATAGGGACACTCATGAGATGGAGATGAGCTAGTAATCCTGAGGCCTACTCAGGCGGGAATGCCATAATCGAATCATGGTAGGTTTGAGTTTAGGTAGTAATGAGGATGTCCTATGTGCGCCATTATGCCCATATGTGTCAACCGGAAATAAAGGCCTGAGAGGCGGAGAGTTCTGAAATATAGAAAGCCTGGAGCCTGTTATATCCGCTCAGTCTGCAGAAGAATTTAAGCACAGAACCTATCCAGACCGACATGCTCACGGTAGGACAACTCGCAAGCAGGGGTCTTATTTAGGAAGTTGGATTAGAGATTATTGTGCATTTAAGCGCAATCAAAGTATGAAGTGCCTGAAAGTGGAAAAGAGTTACTGTCGAATAAAGTAACGGAGAACAAAGGATGATTGTGAAGGGAAGTATAGCCACTGACTTTATTCGTTTTGATGAAAGGCTACCGCTTTGCTCGTCAAGGTGTATGAACTTCTAAACCGCACTGCTAAACGTAATTACCTCTAAGTCTAGTGAGAAGAAGCATATCATAGAAATAATTATTTAGCCCGATACGGCTTGTAGCCATAGCGACTCTCATAGAATCATGAAGTAGTAGGGGAGAAGCTAATTGAGGATAATCTATTTAGGTTTACTCTGCTACTCACGGCGCCAGTATACGCGCACTCTATACATATGATGCATACATATAGCCGTGGTATGTAGTGCCACAATAAGTCTGGAACCATAACGGTGTGATGAGATACTCTCATGGTGGAGCACGATCGAACCATGGCATTATGAGGAAGAGAAAGATTTAGTTCTCGTAGATGAGTAGAGAGAACACGGAACAGCCCTGCCTCCAGTAGCTTCCTCAAATACAAGCGCGATTACAGCTCCCACCTTTAGTCGGCAGAAGGCTGAAGCGGTGCCATCGCGCAGATTACGAAATGCACATACCGACCAAGAAGGGGGTGCACGTATCTCCAATTAATAGTTAAGCCAGCGTATGAAGCTCAAGACGGCAAAAGAGCCCCCCAATTCGTGTTCAACGAGTAAAGTCTCCGAGGAAAACGCGGGCTGGACATAGGGGGCAGTTGGGATGGAGCTGGTTTGGAGAGAAAGTATTAAAAATTAAAGAGGGTAAAGTAATTGAGTAATGATAGGTATGAGAGTGTCAGAGATAGTCAACCATCTATCAGTGAGATGAGCCGAAGTCGGTCGTGAGGGCTTTGCCTCATATCAAAATGTGGAGTGGTATTTATAGATGAGAGAGAAGGAACTTGAGTGGTGAATACAGTAGTGTCAGGTTGTGGTGTTTGTATTGTTGTAGGGTAAAAGGTGTGTTACTGTGTCGTTGTGGCAACCACTTTAGATATATGTGAATGCATATAATCCTACAAGGGCAAAACAAATGCCTCCATTACATTAGTTCGTGAAGAATTCAAGAAATGGTTGGGACGATCTCGGAATAGTGTGTGTGTAGGATCTCTAATTAGGTTGCTCCAGATCGTTGGAGTAAAAATCGCGTAAAATAGATAATCAGGCTTCTCCCTCTAATCACCCAACATAAATCAGTCATAACGAGCGAAACCCCAACCCTTTTATACCTCATGATGGCTTGTGATACATGTGAATAACGCACACCTTTAACAACTATTGTTTGTGCCAGAAAAAGGAAAGAATTTAGAAGAAATAATATTCCGGTGAACCACTTTATATAAATTCAGTTACATACGTGAGAGTGTCACGAGAGGAAAAAGGTGACAAAGACGTAACGGCTCATCAAAAAAATAGGTCCGTAGAATATTCATAGAATACATGTTAACGGGGAACAGTTAGCAGATAGAAAGCACAAGAGGCTATTTGATATTGTTGTGGGGTATGATTTCGAAGAAAGATTTTTGGTAGCCACGAACATCGAAGTTAGGAGATTTCAGAGGATTGCTCGAGATCAGCGTGTTACAGAGGAGTGTTATTGTTTACATAAGACCATACTCCACCCTTTAGACGGAAATTATTGAAATTAAGTTGTAGCTGGACATTATTAATACGAGAAGAGGATGGAATTCAGCATCTGGGGGTCTCAAGACTAGAGCAAAAAGGTTTAGTGAGTAGAGTTAGGAGAGGTTGGTGTCTTCAGGATGCAGAGTAGATTGCAAGCCACGGATATGTTAGTTAATCGTGATGTAAGCCCGCGCTGTTCAAATCTGCCATCTTGCATGCACATACAACAACCACAAAATAACAGACCAAAACAAACAGACAAAAAAAACAAACAAACGTGAAATCAGGTTAAAAAATTATTCATACACTAAAAACCTAAATTTAAATGGTAAATGCTAAAAAGCCTAAAATTCGTATTTACAGTAAATTATGCTAAAAATATGAAAATCTTAAACTGTAAATAACACTAACTTTCTTGCACCCTAAAATTCACGAATAAAAAAGTAAATAAATGAATTACATTAAAACCTAAATTTAAAAGTTTAACAGTACTAAAGTAGTAGGACAGGGATATTTGGACCCGCGAAAAAACACCCTGCCAACGAAAAAACCCCCTTACCTTGACTGACGAAAAACCCGACCTTGACCTTTTGACCTTTTTTTTTTTGTGCCCAATTTTTTTACCTGCCCTTACCTTTTTTGACCCTTCACTTTTTGTGGCTTGACCTTTGTTGGGCCCCAATTTTTACCTGCCTTGACCGTTTTTGTGCCTTTACCTTTTTGGTGCGTTTGACCTTTTTCGACCACCCTTGGTCTTCATGGTGGTCATTTTTGGCCCCACGGTATTTTTTTGGAGGCAACTCCAATTTTTTTGGCAACGGTCCGTAAATTTTTTTGGTAACCCTAATTTTTTTTGGCCAACCCTAAATTTTTGGCAACCCTAATTTTTAAGAATATGATATTGGCTCAACTCCCTATAAATTTTGTTCGAGACCCTTCGAAGAGAAAGCGTGAAGAGTTGCATTTGCGTCAGGAACGAGGAAGGGAATTCATGTGGCCCTCTTTCTATTTTGTTCGACCGCTCACATCTGCGCGACTAAACTACATCATTTTTCTATCTCATTATCAGTAGTACTTCAGTGTTTTTGACGCCAACTCGTGTGATTAGTTTTAGATATCTTAATTTAGAGGGGCAGCCTTAGACGTCAGATGAATATTTTTTAAAAGAGGAGATAGTCTTTAACCTGATTTTTGTGCCTGATCCCCTTTGCTCCAAGGACGCATTTGACGTATCCAGTGGAGTCAATCTTTGACCCAGCTCAGTGAGATTATTGTATTGTCCTCATGGGACGAGTCCTTAATTATGAGAGCAGCAGACGTTAATTTTATGTAGTTTCCTTCCTTTTTAGTGCACCCTTTTTTTGATGTTCGCTTAACCTGGTTTTGAGCCATGTTATTCTTAGGGCCTTGACCTTGCCAGAGAGAGAAGATGTGACGAGAGAGGGTGATCATACGCTCATTGGGGTGCAGTATTTTGTTGCCGGACGAACTAGATTTTACGCCACTCGTTGGACGCCGCACCCGGGTGAAGCAAATTGATCGGATTCCCGTATACGTTGAACGTTAGTGGTGTGGATCTGAGATCCTTAAACTTTGAACACGGAGGTACGAACACACGACACACACACCGGCTACAGCCTACACCTAGCCTCGTGGGACACCTAGGCCTACACCTCGAGCCCTTCACCTAGCGACGAGATACACCTTGAACACCAGGCCTCCACCCCAGCCTGTACACCTAGCCTGAGCGCACGCAGCAGCCTACGACTAGCGTGAAGCAAAGAGTCTGGCCTCATCTCTCAAAATCGATAAAGAGCTAGACTCCAGCCACTAGCCCTTCACCTGAAGCGTACACATCGTCAAGGATACCTAGATGGCACTAGAAGACCAGAGTGATGTACGTTCTGAACATAATAAATAAGTATTGGAACTCATTAGTACTGAGAACTTAGTTTTAGATAGGAAGGCATATCTAAATGTGGGATATGATGTGGACAGACCGCTGAGGAACCCACTACCCTCTATTTCCAGATTTTAAAGGAGCAATTTAACACTCAATATGTGGTCGATGATCTTCAACACATTTACCGATGAAGTTTACAGGATACTATAAATTATTGTCCAGAGACTCGGTATAAGTGATCAAAACTTTGATGTTGTCTCAAAGCTACGACAAGCGCACTACAGACGTAAGAGGGAATGTGTAGATAATTAAAGTACATTTATGAGCTATTCATGAGTTGCAAGGTGTTGAAGGAGTGACTCCATAATGAGAGTATAGGTGTATCCATAAAAAAAAAATTACATGAAGCAATTGTGCTCGCTTAATCGCAGTGCACCAAACTCGTGTGTGAAGGACTGCTTGCCACACCATAGTGTATGCTCATAGAGGTCGCCCTCAATTAGCCACTGTGCCGCAACTGAGTGAGCACATCTATCTCTGATAGCCACTTTGTGTCTATATACTAAACGTCCCCTGAAGCCCGAAAATAGCGTACTGCCTAGCTTGAATTCAAAGATGGTGAGTGTCTATCAGCAGCCACATTTGTCATGTTAAATAAGGCGCTTTTGAAGGATATTCAAATTCTTCGTGTGTATCGTATATCAGATAAATACATAGATCTCAGCTTCGCGGAATAGACTACTCTACTTATTAATGTATATAAGTATTATTTTTCCTTACCTACTTATTATTATAGCCTTTAATATATATATATATATAATAATATAATAATTATTATATTAATATATATTATATATATATAGTATATATATATATATTATATATAATATATATATAAAATATAATATATATATTAATTAATATATATATATATATATATATATAAATATTAATATATTATATATATATATAATATATAATATTAATTAATATATTATATATATATATATATATATTATATTATCATTGCAAGTAGAAAATATACACCTGACACATACATATATACACTATCTACTTAATACTTATATATATATATATTATAACACATATTATCACTTATTATTAGTAACACTTATAACACTATAAGGTGAACGCTTATATATATAGCATCTAAACACTTCCATATAGACTCAATCTTATACATAAACCATATGGACACTTACTATTATATTAAATACCTACATTATACACTTACATTTCAAATCACCTACGCACACAGATTAACACTTATACACTTACACTCAACACTCGTAATTTAATTATATTTGATATGCCTCACTCAACTTTTTAGATGTGCCTCTCAATATTATATGACCTGCCTCAACTTTGATATTATGCGCTCAGCTATTATTGATAGCTATCTCACTTGTATCCCTACTCTATTTGAATACATATTAGTTCTTCACATGATTTATCATCTTAAATGCCGTACATCCGAGAGAAACGCTCAGTTCATGATTCATTCTCTTGATACATTTCTCAAACCTCTTTTTCTAGACTTTTTATTATCATATACCCAACATCATTAGAACAGATATGACTTTTAATATTTAAATGTCATTATCACACAATACAAAACTATATACACAGTATATATATAGTATCCAATCAAAGCAACAGAAAGGCAACCTCATATATATACAAAATACCTCCGCTAGCTAGTAAAGGCTGACAAACCCGCACTCCTGACAGTATTAGCGACCCTGCTCCGCGTCCTTATGAGTAACTCACCCGTCCACGCCTGCTGATTTGACCGCTACCGCAATGGACGCAATTATTCATTCTCTCGCTAGTTCCCGCTACCGCCTGCTCTGATGCTAAGCCATCGCAAGGTACTGCTAAATATTTCTACCTTCCTGGGAAATATAGAATAAAATATATTTATAAAAAAAAAATTTTATTGCAACTTATCTATATGCATTAAATGCTAGTCATTAAATTTATATTATTAATACTTAAAATCAATTATTATTCATAAAGAATTTTCTTTTCATAATATATTAGCCAATCTCTCTAATTCATTTTTTATATAATTTTCATTAACTTAAATCATTTTATATTAAAAACATTTTCGCGAACCTATATCTGTAACTCATTACTATATATACAGATACCTTATATTATTAATATTATTAACACGTCACATAATTTATTTAACATATATTAATTTTTTATTAATTATAAATATACATATTTTAACTTAATATTTTTTTAAATTATTATTTTAAAATTATTGTGATATATAATGTAAGTAAGAAAAAATCATATATAAAGTTGTCATACTGGATATATATAATCATTTTATTTTACTACAATTGACGAATACTTTTATTTAAAAAATTAAAATATATACTCATCTTTTCTTAAATGAATTATATAAATCTCATTAGTTAAAATCTAATTAATAGAGGTGTAACCTATATACAACCTAATGGTGATAATTAGTATGCTATGCGTTTTACTGCTTTTACTAGCTTTTAACTTTACTGCTTTACTTGCTTTTTAATTTTCACTGCTCTATATACTGCTTTATAACTCACATATATAATTACATACCTTAAAGAGTCAGTAAAATGCAATATCCATCAATTTAGGTTTTGTCTTAAACAATAAAACAAGTTTTTATTCCAATATTAGTATTTTGCTTTTTGTTGTAAGGGATTTTGTGATGTTAAGGATTTCTGCTTATTTACTGCTTATATACTTTTCTGCTTACTCTATTATAACTCATCATAACTAATTTATAGAGCATTAACTCTAAAGCAGTTAAATCAGTAAATCTCAATAGAGGTATTACCTAACACCTAAGGATTTTAAGATTGCTTTTGTATTTTTAGCTAGGTCTATTACTGCTATTATAACTTTTACTTAGCTTATACTGCTTTTACTTCTGCTTATACTGCTTTAACTTTCTGTGTGACTTTAGCTGTCTCATTTTAAACTTATTCTGTTTATCATGCTTTAAAACATATGTTATTTACATGCTATTATTATAACTCGAAAATATTTTAATATAAACTATTACTTTAACTAATATTTTTTGATTCGTTAAATTACTTTTATTTATTTATTTATTTCTCATTATTTTATATTTTATTTTTTTTATTACTTTTATAATTTTTATTTACTATTTTTTTTCTTATTTTTACCTATATTTTTATGCCTTTATTTATCTTTATTTTTTTTTTTTACTATTTGTATTTAATTTATATAACTTTATATATATTTATTATTATTTTTATTCTTATATATTAGTTTTTTTAGTGTAACTTAGTGTCTATAATTACTTCATATGTCACCTCTATAATAGTAAATATTATTCTATCAATTTATAGGAACTCCACTTAAGTCTAATCAACAAAACATCCGACTCAAACATCTTCTATACTCTATCTTACAACTTAACAATAAATATCTTACTCAAATTCTACAAAATATTTTTAATATGAAATTATTACATACATACACTTAGCTTGGAATTTTGCCGAGCCAATTCATATTGTGCAACTATTACTATATATATTATCACGTAATAAAAGAACAACATATACATTTAATACTATGCTGAGATATCAGCAAGGTCTAATACATACAACAAGGGTTTTTCACAGTATAGATTCACCTTAATCACCTGATGTTATGATACTCCATAGACTAACAATAAATACATAATAATTGCTACTCAATACACTTACACACACACACACACACACACACACACCCAGTCACACAGTATTTATAACTTACACTGATACACTTGCTCACAATTTTACTTATACACCATCAGCAGATGTACTTACACTCACGCAGATTTTCTTACACTTTTACTTCAACACACAGATTTACTTACACACATCAACTACACACATAGTTTATACTTCACTTCACACTCAAGATTTTACTATATTAACTCAAGCATCACACATACTTATAACATCAATATAAATCAGTATTAATTATTAAAACATTTTTTATTATGTATTTATAAATTTAAATAAACATACGTATATGGTATATACTCATTATCAATATAACTAAAATTATTTCAAAGTTCTTAAAACTTCTTATAATATTAAATCAAATCATTAAATTTTTTATGCAGTGAATTTTATTATTGATAACTGTTTATTAATTATATTTATTATTGTTTATATAAATTTTATAAACATTATACAAGTTTTTATAAAAAGAACTTTAACTCACATAAAAATTTTTATGAAATTTTTAATTTTAAAACATATATGTTTTTGTTCTTATAATCCTTAAAGCAATATAATATAATCTAGTAATGGTCAGCTATATACTAACACCTCCTACTTCAATACTAGGCCCAAGCTATGTCACGTTTTATTCTATTGACTTACTGCTTTACATAATTTACTTTTATGTGAGAAAGAGTACTGTAAAACATCAGTAACACTATTAAATAAAGTTCTTCTTGCTACAAATGAATGTATTTTTATATTAAAATCTTTTAAAGTTTCATATTTTTTATAAAATAACAATTATTCACTTACATTTATATATATATATTCGTTTCGATATGTAAATCATAAAGAAATAATATTGTTTCAGTTCTGAAGTTGATAATTCAGCTTTTCTTTAATTATTATTATTATTATTTAATTATTTATATTATTTATTAATTATTATTATTATATTTATATTATTTAATTATAATTAATATATAATTATATTATTAATATATAATATATATATTATAATTAATATTATTAATTTATACATGGGCGCCATGGCTATCTAAGTGTGATCAAAATTCTAAGGGGGGGCCTATAGATTATTTCTTTTAATATCTGATCAATTTCCTATCTGTAATATTGGGACCAGGTGATTCAATGACCGCACTCTTATTGCTTTCAGATTTTACAACTACTGATATTTCTTTTTCTATTGTTTATTAAAATGTGTTGTAGGATAATCTACTTATTATTATTGCATTTAAAAAAAAGTAATGGATTTTAAAATGAGTCAATATTAATAATTATTCATTTCCAAATCGATTGACATTAAGCGTCAAATAATAATGTTATTTTGATGAAAATAATATAACTACTTTAGGTCTAAATTTATTATAGGTACCTAAATTTTTTTATTAGGAGTAAGCTTTTGATTTGATTAATCACAGTAGTAGATATTAAAGTCACTTAATACAGGTTCAAAAAGTGTAGAATCCTAAGTATAATAGTATATAGATCAAGAATCGATAATTCAGTTGATTATTAATATATTGATACTTAAATAAATTATATTTGAAAACGTAGAGGAATGAAAGAAAATCTATTTGATTTGATTTGAGAACAGATAAAAATGAATTTGTATTTATCAATCTTTGTAGTAAGCAAATTAGGGGACGGTAGTTAATTCCTATACTGTGCACCTATCTTTCTAATAAGTACAAACATAGCTAATATGTGATTTTGTGTTCATTTAAGTAGTCATATTTCTTTATCGCTATTTTAGGTCATTTTGTGAAGGTAGTGTGAAAAAACATGTTTGTTCTTCTTCATAGCACCAAGTTTGGTTATATTTCATCCCTTGTAGCACTTCATAATTCTGTAGCTCTAACAATCTTATTTTACATTTATTTAAAAAAGAATACCCAAGGAGAATAAAGACATTTGTATTT
>JABUQX010013602.1:5000-15000 GCA_015478945.1 Trachelipus rathkii
CATTTTCAAGGCTAAAAAAGTAAAAACACTAATAAATAGTTAAGTTAAACATTTAAAAAATACTTACAAGATTTAAAAAATTAAAATATTAAATTTAAATTGAATTTACAAAAAACTAAAAAATATTTCTCGGAAAAAATAAATGAACAAATATTACCTGTCTACTAGTAGGCACTCAAAACTGGAACAGATTTTAAAAAAATGACAAAATCTATTTGCCAAACAATGTGTTGGTTAGCAAATCTTTAATTTGATAAGAATTACAAACAATGGGGACTGGAAGAAGCATCCACTGTTCAAAGTACGATAGATTTGATTTATGAATAAAGACTCTGAAATTAACAAACTTTCTCTCGTACCAAACTGCTCTAAAAATTTTTAAAATTCACTTATACCTACTTTATATTTACAAGGCCAAAGAATGATGTCTAATAGAGGAGTGCCTTCCTTAGAAGACCAACTCCACAATAGTCTGTGGCTAACACCCCTGTACCGCAATGTGAACTCTTAGCGGCATACGCTCAGTACAACCGAACGTAATTTCAGAGTCGTTTTTTTTCATAAAACAAATCCATCCCAATTTGAATAGTCATGTTTCTTCAGTCCCTTTATATATAGCTTGATCAGATAATTAAAATTAAACTACCAACCATGTCATTACATAATTTTTGTCAGTTTTTTTTAAAAATCTGTCCAGTCTTGAGTGTTCTACTACGTATAGAAAAGGTAATTATTTGTCTATTTATTTTATTGGTATAAATATTCTTTAGTTTTTTTTTGTAAATTCAGTTTTAAATTTAGTATTTTAATTTTTTAAATCTTATAAATATTTTTTAAAATGTTTAAAAATAGTGTTTTTACTTTTCAGTCTTTGAAAATGGAAAAGGCATATTTTCCGGCGACAGAAACAGAGTCGATGAGGGCGCCTGAAAGAGAGGTCGTCCGTAAACAGGAAAGAGATGAGGGGGGCTGGAATGAAAGAACGAATAGAGAAACTGAACAGAATAAGCGTGATAAGTGTAAGATTCATCATGTCTTGAGAAGATCCCTATTCGGTGCTTTCTCTGAAATAAAAATTGACATTTAGGAAATATACACCTGTGTGAAATTAATTTAGTGTGTAATAATAATAGTGCATTTTATACTCGTAAGTTTATATCCAATTATTCTCTTTAAATCGGTTAAATAATCATTCAATGAGAAAGGTTCACTTACGATAATAATTGGGAATAAATATTGATTCTCAAACTAATAACAGATATATATAATCAATGTTACCTCCTTTAATAATGTACATTTTTAAAATACAAAATATCAAATTACATATAAATTAATACCGTTAATTTTCTCCAGTAAATGGAAATAATAGGATATATAGTCATGAATATAATTACATTAAGAGAATTCACCACACTTTCAACTAAAGTATATTATTTGTACCCTTATCAAGTTTAAACGTGTTTCGAGCAGAAATAATGAAAATGTGATGAGACAGAATACATTTGTATTCGGTTCTGTATGGATCAATTTAGTTCTGAATTGACACAGAAGGACAAAAATATCAGATGATGCGAGAATATGCTATTATGCTTACCGGCTATGAGAAATATGTTGATTGTTTAAAAACCACTGATCTCTGCCTATGAGAGACAGAAGTCCCGTGAGAAAAAACATAAAGATTAGAACCCAATCAGACGGAACAAGCTTTCATAAGCAATCCAGTCCACAGGTGAATAGAGGGAGCGGGGAGTTGATCTTACGGCCCAATAATTCGTCGTAGCGGCGGCTGAGTACGGTCGACTGCGCGATATAGGGTTTTTCTACAGATAAAAAGCTTTGATTCTTCGTAAAGCCTTAAGTTTTTGAACTTGTGCTTCTGAAAGAACATTAAATAAAAACTACGTACGTCAATGTTTTGTGTATGAGCTTTTTCTTTGTCTAAAATATATATATATAGGTATTATAGCAGTTTCAAATCACCTTTTGTATATACATAATAATGACCTCACCGATTTTTATATATATATATAGGTATTTATATATTCACTCCATATTCGCTATGAGTACACCTTACTTTAGTTTGTAGCTCTACTACGTATATCTAGTATAGATGTGGCGAGCCGGAAGGAAAATACGTAGTAATGCTTCTTCTTGGACAAGTAGAAAGTATTCTCCGGATTCTCTTTGTTTTGGCTTGGTGCAGTGTGTAGTGGTTGAGGGTTGTGCGTTGCGATGACCACTTGCATACTCGTGCTCTAGTGTCTTGCTAGTGTGGAGTGCAGCTACGGAATACGGATAGTCTAGGATCCAGCTGGATCGGTGGAAGAAGGTAAAAGATAACATCTCCTCTGCGCATAATTTTGTAATGACCTCGACTAAATAGAAAAAAAAAAGAAAAACGGAGGAAAAAATCTGGTTCCGTTTGTTTCATAGGCATAAGACAATATGTTATTTATTAACATTTGAATAATATTTGAACTGGTTATTTAGGAATTGCTGAGGTCGAATCGAGTGATTGCTTATATAATTTCATTTCATGTTATCTGACCTTTTAAATTATATATCTTATAATATATAATATATTAATAATATACTATATATTATATTATTATATATATATAATATTATTATATTAATAATATATTAATATATATATTAATATATATAATGATATATATATATATTATATATATATATATATATATTAATATAATATATACGTATATATTATATATATATATATTATATATATATTATAATAATATAATATATATTATTATTATATAATTAATATATATATATATATATATACTATAATATATATATATGTAGGTTGATATATATATATATAAACACGTATAATATTTTAATTATGTCGCATATTGACATATTGTTGTGTGTGTGTCGTTGTGCTAGTTATGTTAGATTTCTTTTCCACTGTGTGTTAGTGTTAGAATGTGGATAGTTGTGATTGTACGAATGAGATGTTGTGTGTGCGTAGTGAGACAGATACATATTTTTACGTAGTATGTGTGCGCGTGCTCTTAGTGGTAATTCTAGTCTTTGGTTGTGGAAAGTTCTCGATAAATTGATATATTAAATAGTACCTCTCATGATCCCCATATAGTATACGGAAACAATATAAAAGCTTTGAGAAAACGGGTTAGAACGTCAAAGATGGTTACAAAAGAAATCTGGTTTCCGTAATTTGTTCTTGATATCATTATTGTTGTAGCAATTACATTTCGAAAAATTTTGGGTAATCGTGCTTTCATGAGAGAGAGATATGATAGAGAGAGAAAGTAGAACTGAGAGATGTGCAACGATGGATGTATTTATTGTCTCATTTCGATGATGATTGACGCTATATGGATTAATGATTATTGTACTTGAGATATAATGATATATATATATATATATATATATATAATATATTACTATATAATAGATATATATATATATATATAATGATACGAATAATAAGTTAATATGATAAGAATGACTAATAAGGAGTTACGGTGTGTGCTAGATGTGTAAGGAAGCGATGGTGGTGATGTATGATGTGATGTAGTGGACGAGAGAAGAAGTGATGAGAAGATGTGCTGTGTAGTGAGATACACCGAGCTCAGTGGAAGAGAGTGCGGAGGATGGAGAAAAGTGCAGATCTCTCGTATGTATTTCTTTAATATGTTTTCGTAAAGAAAGAACAGAAATAGAAAAGCGGAGAAAAGAGAAAAAGATTTGTGTATTACAATTTTGTATTATTTATTATTATTATTATAATTATTATATTATTATATTCACAAATCAATTTGTAGAGATATTATATTATATTATGTATTAATTATTATTATTAATTTATATGAATTATTATTTATTTAACTGCGATGTTTTGAGAGGTGACTTTTTTAGCACTATTCACGCCTATTTTTGTAGAGTGTGCTCTGCATTTCAGTCAGATGATATAGTTTTGTACGGGGTGAGGACGAGAGAGTAGAAATGGAGAGATACGTGGATGTCACGGTGATGAGAACGCGCATAAGAAGGTGAGAAAGACCCGGAGATAGTGCCGAAGTTTTAATTGTAATTAGATAGCAGAGAGAGGATTTTTAGGACCACTTTGAACAAGAAAGCTAGAATGAGAAGAAGAGTAGTAGAATGGATTTAAAAATAGTGATAGTTCTTAACGTAAAATTTGCTATAGCTAAAATGCTCTTCGCCAGATGGTGAATATTGATAATTTAATCACAATCAACTAACTAAATTACCGGCATGTGAAAATTACATCTTTAGTATTACTAGGAAGATTCCCTACATCGAGAGGCTATACAAACTTATACAAAGCATATTTATACACGATGCTGCGAACATCTAAGTGCATCTATGCGTGTTGCTCTTGAGCACATATAAGTTATAGCAGCCGCGCAATGGACAAATGCCGAATTTAACTCCATGTAAACTACGGACATAATATATATATAGAATTGGTTATAGTCTTGGTTGTACTACGTGACAACTGTATTCATCGAGCGCAGTATGCAATAATGCACAAATACCAAGTATGCACTTTTGCGCGCTTGAAGATACTATTTTATAACTGCGTGAGGTGTCGTTCCGAAGGATACCGCGAGAGGGATGATAGGCGACAGTGTGTACGTAAACTACCACGTAATCTTTAGAAATATGACAAAGCATGAACATATACGTCTAGTTATTTTATCCTTTTATAAAACAAAATATTATTTATCAGTGTATAAAGAGTTGCTTCAAAAAAATTATCTATTTCGGACAAGATAGTTTTATACGCAATGTAGCTTATGTTCAATACATATAACTATAATATCTACATCTCAAAAAATTAATTAATTATAATAATATTTATTATAAATTATATATATTATATAATGAATTCCACTTTTGTTCATGTGTATAATCTTAATAAATCTTAATAATATATAACAATATATCATGTTATAACGTAAATAATATACGTATAATTACATAACTCCCTAACAATCTCTAAGATAAACAGCATAAATCATTTGAGCATCCATAATCAACTAAGTAATCCATCACATTTAACTTGAGATCAAATCTATATATACTAATATTATGAAATTACATAATTATAGAGTATATCTAGATACCTCGAAATAGTGTGAGAAGATATATATACAATAAATTTAATATTGTCACATATGACAAAGAGCAAATAAATATGAGAATGTCTTGCTAATGAACGTACTGATAACAAAGCTAACATGAGGAGAATAGCACACATAGTCATTATATATTATTATAGCGACACATCATATATAAATATTAAAGATGACTTAATTACTTATAACATGATAATCAGAGTTGAGTTGCATATGTAAATTTTTGGTGACAAGCATACGCACCTACTATATTTACTCGCAATTTGTGTTTTATGCTTTCAGATATTTATCTATATTTAGATAAAAACATATAATGGAACATAAATACAGTATACACCACTACTACATTAAATTGTATAGTATAATTGAATAGAAGTTTTCAGGAAAACATTAATGGTATTCATTATCACATATTCAGATACTACATTTATTAATACAATTGTCTCAATAAAAAAATATATAGTCATACATAAAATGATATACTATTCCATCAAAAATGCATAATAATCGAGATGATATGATCTAATGTAAATAATAAATTATCATCATACTATATAATTATTACATATTATCTATACACTGAAAACTCATTATCTCACATAAATAATACCATTGCTCAGATAAATATACATCCGAAGTGAATGAGAATAGATTAGATAGATATTATGAAATGAATAAGACCATCAGATACTCGAAGTTTAAATATACTCAATAATACAGCTCAATAGATGACTAATTCACGGGAATGGTATAACAGGCGAATACATCCTAAATAATTCTTCTTTCGTTTCTAAGTCAGACTTACATAAATTCTTCAGTGTACACACTTTTCAATGTTACACTTATTTGACATATTATCGCAAGCATTACTTATATACAGGCTCAGCTCTCTCGATGTACACGTCTTACTGTGATTAGATAATTGTAGTGAAGATCGCGATGATTCTCGAAGACACCCCTGAATAGTCGAGACGTATAGTAAGCTATGCGTGGCAACATCCATTTTTAGCATCGCAAAACATCTCATAGCGAGCTCCGCTATAATATTTTTTAGCTAATGTTACATCTATAATCCTCTTCATGCCCTCGTTTTATGTATTTCTGCTATAAGTCATATAAATATAGCAAACGGTCCCTAGTAAAGCTTTACTATAGCTAAGGCCTATAGAGTCTGACGATCCGCAACTGTAGCTAATAGCATATGAAATCAGTACTTCAGTTGTATACTCTTGATGTTCATTTACACGTATACTTTAGAGATCTACAACACTTTACTTGTATATCCTCGTTTATCTCTCAGACTGCTTAAGTACACTTCTAGTAATATTGGTGCAACTGTTAAGTGTCGACTCGTATTAAACGATGGTGTTCACTTGCGGAACAGTGGTGAGAGATTGTAGGTAGAGTGAGTCAGTTTTTTCCCCTTTGGTATTGTAGATATGCCATATGCCATCTATTATTCACTAACAGCACGTGTTGACGTTGTTGAGTGTGTAAGTTAGCAACTTATTTTCTGACA
The DNA here is from genome assembly GCA_015478945.1 of Trachelipus rathkii. Taxonomy (NCBI): domain Eukaryota; kingdom Metazoa; phylum Arthropoda; class Malacostraca; order Isopoda; family Trachelipodidae; genus Trachelipus; species Trachelipus rathkii. Next base: position 11,679 of record JABUQX010013602.1, read on the forward strand.
CAAAAGTTCATTCATGGCATACCTTTGATATATCTCACCTAATTAGATACCGGAATATATAGGTGTATATATATATTATTTAATTAGTTGTTATTATCTGATGATCAGTGTATCTATAGTTTCCAGAATTATATAATATAGTCATCTTATGTATTACTTAATATTACTATTTATTATTACTCTTTCTGATTTATTAGTATTTATTGAGTTTAATTCAGCTTATCTCATTGTATATCATATTATTATTATTATTAGTTATTATTTGTTATATTAATTACATTCATTATATCCTTATTGAATGTGATATAGTGTGATTATTAATCTAATTATATTATTAGTTCTCAATTCATCATTTATTAATTAGTGAATTATATTTTTGCTATTGTATCTCTCTCGGTTTATATAGTTTAGTATTTCTCTATTATCTCATATTATTATGTATTTATTTAGGCTTGATTGAATTAATAATTTCACTATTATCAGTTACTCATTATATAGATTAAGTTCTCATTGTATATATATTAAAAGAATATGAGTGCTTTTATGTGAGTATGACTCTCTGTCATCTCAGTTATGTTGGATCTAATATATATATATTATAGTGAGTCTAATCTATTGTATTAACTCATTATTGATAGGTCTAAATGTGACGGATCAGCAGATCTACTGGTTACCTTGTCAGACGTTTGCCGTTTCACATCGTGAGATTGATGTCAGTAAAAGTCTATTCTGGAGAGAATTATATCACCGTTTATCATGTCCCGTCAAGTGTGATCTTCGTAACGTAGTTATTTAGCTCTTGCGTCTCATGCGGCGTCGTCCTGAGTGATCTCGTATGTTCTCTTCTACATCTTTTTAAATTATAGTACTAGAATAACGCGAGATCTTATTGTATTGTCATGTGAGAGCCCTCACTTATCGACTCTTCTCAGAAGTAATAATTTTAGTAAAGTTTCATACAAATGTTGATTTAACTTCTCTGATAAGGAGATAATCATTATAGCTCCGACTAGTAATCGAGTACTACCTAATAGATAATGATAAATTTCATAAGATTTATAATAAATAATAACATACAATCAGTTATTGAATATTAAATTAAAATAAATACATGAATTATACAATAGGTAAAATAATAATGGATCGATATGGATGTAACATCTACATGATCATAATGGGATCTGTAGAATTGCATAGTCCAACTGATTCTGGAAGTTATTATCTGGAATAGATGTCATCTTTACAAAATATGAATAAAAAATCAATAATTACTCAGATAAAGAAGGATTAGATAAATATATATGGAGTTCAGTAAAAAGTAATAATAATAATAATAACTAATGGAAGTAGATAATGAGATAAATTCGACAGTAAAGGTAATAATTACATAATGAAAGATATTTATAAGTTTTTAGAACGCTAATAATAATAAATAATAATATATAAAAGTTAGAATAACTGGAGATAATTATTAATATACTAATAATCAAATTAATGAAGGTATCTACTCACGAATGATCATGAGATGAAAATATAGAATAGGTTAATACACTAAAATGAATGATCACAATTGTACTAACTCTTACATAACTCAATCTGGAGCTGATGAATGAATAATATGAGATAGATGGAGGAAATGCATTAATACATATATTACATGACATTCATAATAATACAGAGTACATAATAATAATAAATCCTGAATGAATAATGGATGATAATGATATGTCTTTAGGTACACATCTATATATTAAGTACAAGTTGCCATATATTATTATTCAAAAATATCCTATTAGATGTCCTAACCATTGTATTATGACATGTATATATTATATATATATATGAATAAGTTTATATTAATATATTATATTTGACAGTATTAATCATTGATAATCTAAATCGAGAGAGTACATAATTAATTATATTATACTATATATATACATACATATATATACTTTTTTATATATTATATTAAGACGTTTATTATACAACGTAATCTTTCACTTTCTAAATCAACATACTTGACCAGATCAATTCATTACGGTTAATAATCGTAGTTTTTCAATGAGATAATTTAATAACATTCAAATAATCGTAATATCAAATAAATAATTCAAATAACTGAAACACATCATAGAGTCAAATCAGGACTAAGCTCTATATTAATTATAATATCACCTCAGTAGGGGTAATACTGACAATCACACTCCCCAATAATATAATATTCATGTAATATTGTGATTCCCTGTAAAAAACTATGAGCATATAGTAATACATAATTTATTAATAATATATAGCGGAATATAATAATATAATATGTAAATATACCTCCCTTGAAAAACAAAATAATAATGGGAAAATAGCTCTTACGAAATAATCGAAGCAAAAATAAAATCGCTACAGCCTAAAGCCAAGTATCCCTCGTCGAGTCTTGGAAAATCTGCAGAGCTATAGAGAAGAGACTCTCTTTCTCTTTCCAGAAAGAAGATATAATTATAAATTACCCGGGCCTCTTCTTGTGTTACTACACACTAGCAGATTGTACCAATTAGGTGAATGAAGACGTGCCTCGACTGTCTCTTATTTAATAAACGACAGGAAACTGAACCAATGTTGGGTCTTACTCATAGAGGAAAAGAAAGAAGGAACATTAGGAAAGAAGCTAGAAGAAAGAAGATATATCTATCTGACCGAGAAGTAGAGAAAAAGTAGTGCATACCTATAACAAAGAGCTTGAAGGTATATCAGCACTAGCATAAAGAGAGTGGATCAAGTATCTGAGTAAAGAAGACAAATGGCCATAGACACAATGAATTAAGAAACGATCTTAAGTGAGCAAGCATACAAAAAGATAAGAATAGAATATAGTGTTAAGGAGTGTACGATTTATTTGAGAGCAACTCTAGAATCGCGCGCAGTCAGGTTAAGAAGCAAGGAAAAGAACGCAAGTGATAGAAGTGCCAATAAGATGGGATAGTATAGAAGTATAATATGTTCACCGATAATTAAGTGAAGAAGAAAGTAATGACATATGGATAGAGAAGAGTAAGACGCGAAAAGTTTAAGAGCGAAACGACGAAACCTGAGGAAACGGAAAATAAAGAATATAACTAAGGTATAGTAACGTGTTCAAGATTGCACAAGAAATGACTCATAGTAATAGATTTAATAATGATAGTAATTAACAATCTATATCTATATACATAAGTAAATAACTAAATATTATAACTCAAGATATAATAATCATATATATCAAATAATCAATAAATTGACTTTCTTACATAAATTTTATATATTAAGTTATATAATGTCAATATATGAA
>JABUQX010013602.1:22500-35000 GCA_015478945.1 Trachelipus rathkii
TATATATATATATATATATATATATATTATTAATATATATATATATTATATATTAATATTATATATATATTAATATATATACTACCTTATAATATTATATATATATATATATATATATATATATATATATAATAATATAATATATATATATAATATATATATTAATATATATTATATATAATTAAATATATATATAATATACTATTATATATATGTATAATTATATATTATATATAGTATATTACTAATTACTATATAGTACTTAGTTATATTATATTAATATATATATATATATAATATATATATTTATATATAATATATATTATATATAATATATATATATATATATATATATATATATATATATATATTTAATACTATTTATATAATATATAATTATATTTAATATTATTATACTATATATAATATATATATATATATATATATATAGTATATATAATATATATATTAATTATATAATATATAATATATATATATAAAATTAATATATATATATATACAGTTATAATATTATATTATATATTATATAAGTTAATATATATATATATATAATATCTAATATATTATATATTATATATATATATTATATTAAGAGTTCCACGTTTGGTTCAGTGTGGATTAAATTTCGAGTCTTTATTGGATCGTCTTAAGTAATATATGCGGTATTCCCTCTACATATATATGTGAGTTCGCTATCCTCGTTACTGAGCTACGTAACGTAAAATAATAAAAATTTGCTCGCTCTAAGTTTTATACGAGATTTTCGTAAAGTTAATATATAATAATATATAATATATATATTATATATATATTATTAATATATATATATATATACTATTACCGGTATATATATATATATATATATATATATATTATATTATATATATATAATATATATATATATAATATATATATATATAATATATATATATATATATATATATATATATATATATATATATATATATATATTTATTTTTTTTATAGAAATATTATCATATATATAGTATATATAATATATATATATATATATATATATATATATAATATATTATATATATAATATATTATATATATATATATATGACGATACCCTTGCCGTAAGAGACCCAAATGCATCACCAAATCGAAAAGTGGTATAATTTACCACTGAGTTGGTAAAATTTATAAATAAAGTTATTTACAGCACTAACTGTATCATTTTGATGAAAAATTAACTAAAATAATCCAAGTTTAAAAAAAAAAAAAAAAAAAAAAAAAAAAAAAAAAAAAGCCTATTCCCCATGAGTTTTTTTTAAATCAAAAATATACTAGGCTCTAGTATGCAAGATAAAAGTTATTTCACTTTTTTTTTTTAACAAATCATTAATTACACCATTATAACATATAAAAAGTATTTTTTCAACATTCAAAAGACAATTTATCTATTTTTAAAAATTTTTTCAAAATTGCAAGTGCAAGGGTTGCAACATTTTCGCAGAATTTCAAAAAGCATCCACTTCGCACAGCTAATAAAACTAGACTGTAATATATTTCAAACTATTTTCGATTTGGCTAACAAAATTGAAGTTCTGTGAATTAGAAAATGCCAAATAAACCTTAAAAACTCGTATTATAAGGGTCAAAATCGACTGAAATAGTTATGAGATAAAACTGCATCAGTAGGTATCAAAGGGTTAAATTATGCTTACAACATGTGCATATTTTAAAATATAATACAATCACATAAAATTAATTTTAAAAGAAATAATCACAAAATATTTAATAAGCTTGAGCTTGGGCCATAGGACTTAGCAGATACTGTGTATTTATAATATACTGACGGAGACTAGGGAGTCCGTCCGTTGTCACGTATGTATAAATATCTCTTGCCGATATTTTCAAGTCTTGATCTTTATATGCAGGAGTCTTCATTTCTTTTTCCCAATGAAAAGTAAATTTTTCAATATCGATAACGTCCATGACATCTGCTAATTGAGCGTCAAACATATAGTTTTCATTGTACACAGTGTATAGTAAGCGATGGGCTGTATTGATAAGATGGTCTAGTTGGTCGACATCGATATCCCGTCTTAATATTTCTTCACGCATCTTGATAAATGCTGTAATATTTTGTCTTCCCACGATTTGGAAACCGAAATTTGAGGGCCTGAATATTCCTTCAGGGGTGCTTCTATACCAACTGCGTAAGTCAATGGATTCAATATTGTTATGCAGAGAGAATACAAGAGTTAATCTTTTCGTATCGTTGGCTTCGCCTCGTGCAATGGTCACACCCCACGAATTTGTTACGCTTGATGAAACGTAATTTTCGTTCACCCATGTATTTACTTCTTCAAATACGCGGTTTAATTCTTCACACGATAAGAATAAAGGCCGGTTATTTGTATGAGGTGGAGAGGAACATGTGAAGTAACGTTCACCACTAATTTTACGACGGAAAAAAAAGCTCACTATATCTTTGGGGTGAGATATCTTCCATGACACAATATCGTTTACGAACTTGGTGTTTAATAGAGAAACCATGTTGACACAACAAAGTCGAACGCTCAACTGAAGAATGCTTTCATCCTCAGCGACGAGAACTCTGTAACCCTAAAAAGGGGAGGTCGTCAACCAACCAATCAGAGAAATGTATACAAAAGCTAATAGGAATGCTAACCCTAACAGGCAACCCTAAAGGTGAAACCTAATCCGTAAATGAACAGCTGCACTTAGGTTATCTTTCGAAATGTTTATACAAAGGCTTTCAGGAACACTATCGTAAATTTTTAGAACCTACATAAGCCTAATGGGCTTCTAATATTTGTCAAAATCGAAGAGCCAGTACTTTAATTCTTACTTTCAATGTTTTACAAACCCTTAAGAAATGCTGTTTCGTAATTTAGACCCTAAACAGTAAGGCTAATGGGGGGAGTATAATCGGCTACAATGAACAGCTGCGGAAGCGTTCTCTCTCTTCATGTTTGAAACAGATGAACACTCTGTTTTATATCATCTCAAACCCTAACATTTTTTAACCATTCTCGACTCATTAAGAGTAATATTTATCGACCGCCTCCTTAACCTCCATGACTCACCAATGACATTAAACAATAAAAAATTTATATTCATTTATACTGAAAGGTGACATAAAAACAAAATGTATATGAAATATTTTATTTTTAAACTATTTACAATATATTAACTATTTTTAATTACAAGTCTAAAAACATAGCAAATGTAGAAAGATATCATAACTTGTATATACATTATTTAAAATTACAAACAATACAATCAATATAAAAAAAAAAAGCCGATAAATATTATGAACTAAATCCATTTTTGATGCAAATGGACTGTTTTTTTTCTTATCTACCCTACACTTGAAGTCGTGAATGTGGTTTCTACTCGCAACTTAAATCTGGATCGATGCAAAAGAAGTACGCAGAAAGGACTCGCATCTGGGTCTAGGAGACATTGAATATTATCCAGATTCCGCTAATCTTTGTTTATTCTGGATTTAAAGTTCCGAAATAAAATAGTCTGAAGGTTTCTTGTTTGGGATCCTATTCCACAGCCTGTTAAGGAGCCTTCTTCCCAATCACGCGGAGTCGGATATCAAGTCACAATGATCGAACCACAATATTGTTTCTCCGTCAATAATGATTTGACCGAGCTCTTTCCATGTAATCTGATCTTTTAAAAATATTATATAGAGCTAAACCCGTTTTTTCTTACTTCCTAATTGGTAAGCTTTCCTTGAGGACATGTTTAAAATTATCTTCTCTCTTCACTTCAATCTTAGTATCTGGTGCTGGAGCTGAATTTCCTTCAGTGCTGGACAAGAACATTAATTATGGTAACTATTTGGAGTAAGAGTTTAGACTAATTTTTTGGGGAGAATATTAAGCGATATAGATAATGAGGATTGCTGTTGATATTCTCCGAGTGAATGTTAACATCAGAGTTCACAATAATCGATTTCACAAACTATATCGTAAAATATGATTCTGCTCTTCTACAAGTCTATGCGGAATATATTATTATGAAGACCTCATATCGAATGGTTGCTAGAGTATTAGAGCAAAATCTGTCTGATACAACTTATTTCCATTATGCACACACGTGGTTATTTAATCACCTTACTGTATTTCATAGATGTTCACACGTAAACGGTTAATTGGTTAATCGTTGTACTTAATGGTTAGAGTTATGTTTTTGTTGGATTGGCTGTTTTTGTTGCTGTTGTTTGTTGTTGCTGTTGCCGTTGTTTTTAAATAAATATTAATTTAATTTTTCGATATTCGAAAAACGGAGCAACTACACCACACCTACCTTCTATAATTGTTATAGTATATATGAGTTGATTATATTATATTCTAATAATATATCATTATTAATCATTTGAGGTATCTATTATTTATCTCATGCTATTAATTATTATATAGTTCATTAACATATATAAGTTATTATTAAATATTAACTATATTATCAGCTATATCATAGTAGACTGTTTTAGTGAAATTTCTATTGTTTATAGTCTCACACAGGGTATGATAACATGCTAAATAGATAACTGAGGGAAAGAGAATGTCGTCGATCTCTCTCTATGTTTCTGATATCACCAGTTTTCTTTAAATTCTTTAAAAAATATCTTTACATTTTTATTATTATACTGAGTGTTATTTACTTCTGAGGATGTTGCTATGTCGACGTAACTTTTTTTATTCTGTAGCTTACTTTAATTGGAACATTTCCCTTTATAATAAGGTTATAAGAACAAATTTACATATACGATGATAGAGGTAAATGATTGTAACATTTATAGATTAGTTTACATTTTTCATGAGCTCTTTACTGTAGGTTTATTCTCACCTAATAATTAATTTTTATTATAACAGGGTTAATATTTTTACAATACAAGCTTAACACTTATACATAAATGTATAATTTATACAGAGAGATGTATTGTGACTAATATTCAAGATTATTCACGTATTTTATGAGATAATGAATGTAATTTGTATCACGTAATTATACAGTATCTTATATACTGTATTGTAGTTCTTAGAGAATAATCACAACAGTTAAATATAACCGTTAGTTAGGGATAGATGTAACTTATCATTTATATACCTTCAGTGATCTTTTTCATTGTGCCAATAAGGTATAAACAATTTGAAACTTGCTAACACATTGGATTTGAACTTACTCAATATCTCTTCTAGACTCGAACAAAATTAAATATTGTGTTATTTATTAAAGAGACACGATCATCTCATATATTTTATTCTGATTGAAAGATATTTTTGATGCTTAATATATAAAAATAAAATATAACAGTGACATTTATATTAAATGATGGGGAAGATAAGACGTGTAAAGTTTCAGCACTATATATCTCTTTCACATTATAATACCAGTTTATTATATATGCATACCAAGTATAATCGTTCAAAGGATAACTTACATTGGGTAATGTGAACGAGCTTCCGAAATTAATTTTTCACAAAGACTTTATATATATTATACAATACGTATTATATACCTTTACATGAAATTGAATCTACATCTATATAATTTCGATATAAATAACTTTTCTTGGTACTAATATATTCACTTGAGTAAATAATCAACCAAGATATTAATTTATTTAACAGTGAGATATTTGTATCTGAAATATAGTATATCAGTATATATGAGGGTGATTTTAGGAAAATCTTATTAAGTCAATAATTGACCAATATGATTCTTACTGATATTAATCCACTGTAGGAATTACCACACTAACTAAGAGTATGTTAACATAGGGGATTCATTAAACACGAATTTATTTCTATTAAAGTGATGTATCCATCATATACCGATGTTTTAATTCACATAAACTGTTAAACATTAATTAACTCAAATATTTATTTCTACTTTATATTATATTATATAAATAAGCATTATAAAAGATGCATAAATGGCTGGAGGGGTTAAATGTATTTACTTAATGTTAAGGAGTTTGAAATTTCAGAGAAAGAGGGCGGAGTTATATGGATTTCGTAATGTTTGGGAGGAAACGGTGTATATAACACATGCTTGGGTGTTGTTAGCTGTTAGTTATATTCAGTCTGTCGTAGTAGTCTACATCTTAGTTGAGCGATATGAGTTATATTAAAGTGTGTGTATATTATCTCACGTTGAGTGAATTAGTAATATTAATTTAAATAATAATAATAATTAATATAATATAATAATATATATAATAAAATAATTAAATTAATATTATAAATAATAAATAAATATATAATAATAATAATTTAAATAAATAATATTTTTTATATATCAGTTATTGATAAGAATCACCAGATATTATTGAAGCTTCACTTGATTAAGTAATCAGAATTGAGCATACAGCTTAATAATTGTATTCACGGCATAGGTAATATAAATAGATATAATACTTAACTAGACTCTTAATGAAAATATGTATTTGCGGTAAAGTATCTTGTTATTTATTAGGCAGATAAATTTCAACTGAAAATTTTAAGATTTGAAAATTTAATTCGGAAAATAATTATATATCACTTTTTTATTATTTAGGTTACTACTTTGTACGTAGTTATATTATTATTTAATTTATTATAAATATTTTTATATTATTTATTTTTTTAAATACTTTTTAAAATTTATTTTGGTAGTAAGTTTCTTTCACTGTAAAGTGTTATTATTAATTTATATTTATTTTCTCCAATTTCTTTACCAATGTTCAGTAATAAATAACTTTTATTCTGAAAACTTTTTTAATATAAATTTATTATTTTAATTATTTGATTATTATTATTATTAGATTTTAATCATTAATTATATAATTATTTAATATTATTATTATTAATATTATATTATTAATTTTATATATAATTTAATTATATATATATAATTAATAATTATATTAATTATTATTATTAATTATTATTATTATATTATTATATTAACAATAGTTTCGTAGGAAGCGCTTACCTATGCTCCTACTAATTATACACTAGTAGTTATATAGTGGAATTGCTAGTGATTTATAATCACAGGGTGATGGAAGGAAAGGATAGGAGGAGGAGTTTTAATAACACACAACAACAACAAACTACAACTAACAACTAATTTAAAACAATATACAAACAACTAAATAGATCCTTATCATCTGATAATAAATATATGGTTGATACCTACATAGAAGATGAACAATTCCCGTAGAGAGTCTGTAAAAATTGTATCGTTATATATATATAGCTAAACGTGAGTTATCATAATCGTGCATGCTAAGTAAATAAAAAAGTACAAGGGTCAACACTGAGTGCCTGGTGCAAGGTCCCTAAGTGGAGTTAGAATAAGATTACAACATGAGAGAGAATGCACCTATGGATTTGATCACTTATGATGGGCTACAGTATAGATGGGTGAGCCTAGTGTAATTTGCAAAATTCTTATAAAATATATATATTGTTTGAATGAAATATTGGAATTTAAAGTAAGAAAACTCAAGGTGAGAAATAGTATTTCAGATCGGAGAGAGGTTAGGCAATTGTTGAACAACAAGATATTCGAGTAAAAGTGGATAGAATTCAGTTATATGTTAGGGTAAATCCCTCTAGTATTCTGTTATGATACTCTGAAAGAGTTATTGAAATTATAGACCTTATCTATAATACATGAAGCATCACTACACATAATGTATAAAAAATACGGTGATGATGGGCTAATTGTGACTCTGTGGAGTGTTGTTGGAGAGTGCTTGAATGAAGATAAAAACTCTCATGAGGAGCTTGAATAATTACTCTTGAATAATTAATATATAACGTACAGCTGTATCCTCATAGAAATTATCACAGTGAAAGGTTCTCATTGATACTTATATATTATACATCGGTTATAACATATAGAATAAAGGGTGTAATGAAGAATAAATGTGGTTTAAGACAAGGAGTCTCTAGGATATATATAATTGAGTGATTGACTTATTCAGAAGGGTTCAATTACGAAGCTATTTGATTGAAAGCATCTATAAAAAAAGGAGGTGAACTATGGAGAATACAAAGCAAGATTTTGGTTTACTTTCAATGATGGTGCTCGCAACGACATTCCATGTATCAATCTATGGCCCATTAAATAGATTGTAAAAAGATAATGATGATTTGGTATCATACACTTGTGTTGCAACCGCGACTAGAACATAGGCTCTTATTCATGACAAGAGATTAAAAAGCTAACGTTAACAAGCGTAAGATTTTCATCACGATGAAGTTCCAGGTATTTAGACAGTATACCTATACACTGAAAGGTTAAATGAGCTACCCAATAAATATATCACTATGGTCAAAATTAAATTTATCATTTCTCAACTTAGATAGTAGATCAGTTCATTTCAGCGGCAACTCTAGCATATATTACGTCAATGTAAGCTAGACTTACCTACGAGGCATTCCATGGATCTGATTGCAGTTGGGTGTTGTGATTTCTATAACGCTTATCTCACTCTCAGCTGCCTGTGTCTAAGTTGCCTTTACCATACAATAACAAATATTACTATAAGAGTGATTGACTCAACTGGTCTATATATATATATATATAGTAAAATTAGTGAGAAGGATATATATATTAGCCAGATTGGTATTAGCGGTTTTTAAATTATGCCTGACCCTTTGACGGTTTATGATAAAAATTTTATGGCTAATATAACTATATGAAGATGAAGGTCCTAAATGTAGGGATATTATGTTCATACTATTGACGATATAAAGAGATAGAATAAGTTGCTAATATGTTAGTTTAAAATACTATATAGAGAAATAATTGAACGAGATATATAAAGATTGTAATATGTAATTGGATATGTATTGTACTATCAAATACTTCACATTATATTATATATATCACCTTCTCTTATATCCTAATCGATTATAAATCAAATTAACAAATATAAGGTAGTTAGTAAATCTCTGAATAAAAAAGAAACTTATTGGGTCATATAATGTTATGATAGTACAATGTTTAGAGCAGGGTTGTTGCTATATTTGTGTAAATATGGTTTTACATCTACATCAAGAATATGAATATTATAAATTGTAAAACAGTGTCCTCACCTATGAAGTGAAAAGGAAGGGCTGAAGTAATAATATTCCCTTAAAGTATTGCGCTGAATGTAATCGTAACTTTTATAACGAATTTTGTTTTAAGAACCATAGAAAAAATAACAAACTCGTATGTAAGAAAATAAAAATTTGTAAGCTGTGTGATACAATGAAGATTGATGTAAGATTTACTCAGATTTATGTCAATATAAGATTCAATCATGACTGTGATGAATTATACTTAGGTGGCATGAGTTTGGGTACTTTGCGATGTTTGTGAAGTTATATTTTACTCCTACACTATAAGGAGTTCATATTAAATGTCTTCAATGAAAACTTGTCAATGATAAGAAAAGAAGAGAGAAAATGGCAGGAAAATATAAAATAATATAGTTTATGATCAATTAATTATATTTACGTATGTGAAAATCGTATAAAACCTACATACGACAGGATACTATATACCAACGGGAAAATAACGTTAGTAGTGATTAAATGGTTACAGATATACTTTGCTGTGTAGTTCATGTAATAAATGTTATTAGTGTATGTCAGCTGAAGAATAAAAGATTTATAAAAGCGAAGGTGAACAGTGGGATGATCATTGTCAGTAGAGACTATTATACGCACAGGAAATCTTAGCGCATATGCGGATTTGAATGCTGAAAATGATTCTGAAAGTGGCACGAACACATCGATAAGAACATAAACTAATTTTATTATGGCTACAGAATATTTTCGAGATAAAATATTACAAATATAGAAAGATGAACTACTCAGTAGCGAATGCTTCATAATTGGAGTAGGGAAGTGTCTCGACACACAAATTTCGTGGTTCAAAGTCATAAGTTATTTCAGAGGCAACTCCGGTACCTAGTGTAATTTCTAGTAACCGCTGGGTAAAACGAGGCCCAAAAAGATTCATATCATCTTTCATGATCAGCTCGCTCATATCATATATATTCAGGGAGAGACAAGTTCAACAGGATACCCTCTTATACATGCCCTGTGCTTTGAAGAAACTACCAAAATGTATGGGGCTTGATGGTGATGAACTAGCTAAGCGAATTTTCTTCCCATACCCAGATTTCGTACCCTAGATAGATGTAAATTTATGTTGCCGAATACTTCTGCTATTAGAGGATATTAATTTGAGAGACTGAGCGAATGGATGAGGTCAGAGAATAGAAGAAATATATAGCCCAGAATGGTATTATGCCTCATATCGAATAGAGAGTATGATATTAAATATAGAAGCACGGGGCATATAGGGTATTTTCTTGTGTACAGGACTGTCGACTCACTTTTACGTCGATGTTTTGAATAAAGGCCTGAAAAGAGAATATTTTCTTACATGAAATGTATCCACAATTAGACTTGTTAATCAATGTAAGTGTTGTTTACCACTATTGCTAGTTGTACACTTATTGTTTTAGAGTTTTTAACGCCTCATTTATTATCTGAGAGATATGATCTCTAAAATCATCTTTGTTTATAGAGCAAAATAAAATCCAGAAACTAGAACTCGAGATCTGGAGAAAATGTTCTAATATAGAAAGTCTCTTTCGTAATGGAATAGGGAAAGTTCATTTGAAGGAGAGGAGATGATCTACGTTCGGCTTGCGTTCAATAAATGAGAATAAACCACACTGCGCGAATTGGTGATGAGAGCGTGTAGCTGTATAAATAAGCTACAGAATGAGACTCTCGTAGGTAAATGTCCTGATGTGAGATTATCACAGAGTGTATCACTGTTTATTATGTTATGATTATACATCTCCATATTTGAATTGAGGAGATAGCTTTGTCATTACTCTAAGATAACAGCTTCAAGTAGAGCAACCAGTTTGAAAACCTCGAAATGAGCAGAGGTTGGAGGAAAATGGATGAGGCACTGCATCTAGCACACCACGGTGCTAGACCAGTGGTAAAAGAAACGCATAGGATGTACTTTTATTCCATGGATGTAATTTGGCTGGCTCATAACAGAGTTGTGCTGAACGGTAAACAGAACATAGAGGTGTCTCCAGTCTATTGAGACAGGTAATATAGAATAGACTTATGCTACAAGAGAATCATACAGAAGAGCAGAGGTTTGAAAGTTTGTTGAGGGATTAGGGGATATGCGAAATTGAGGTAAAAAAATGAAGATGAGTGCAATACGGTAAGAATACTTCACGCTGACGCTGAAGAAGAAGAAGAAGTAGGAACTTCTTGAAACACTATGTTACAATAGAATTAGGTAACGATGGTCGTCCAAATATCATAGACTTATATATATTATTGTGATTAGCACTGTTAATAGGAGGTCGTACGGAGGACATTTGGGTGGTATTACTACCCTCTATACACAGACGGTGCTAACAAAATTTATTACTTAGATTTCACATCGTTGTACCCCCCTGGGTTCAAAAATCTCAAGAGTTCCCTACAGGCATCCCTACGAAACTTGTAGGAAGCGATATCTCTCACCTAGCATTCCTGATACAATTTAGCAACAATGCCAATGAAGAAATTATATTTCGAGGGGTAAAGCTTTACAGTTAGCAGTTTTAACCTCCTCAAAAACTTATACAATTCCTGTTTTTACTCCTAGGAGAGATATAATTATGAAAGATCTGATATTTACTCTATTGATCGAACTATGACGCATAAGTAAGAAGGATACGAAGGACATGTGGTACTCACGCATAGAAAGATCAACGCGTAGATTAAGGGTGTTTTACACAACACTCACGAACTAATGCTGTTGAAAAAGGAATACAAGATTACCAAGATCTTTGATAATTTTGAGGAAATTATCAAAAACCTATGTTTGACTTGGTTCACTATAGACTACGTGAATAGCTCATTCCACTCGAAATGGAAAACTGAGGCGTGGAGAGAGTACCTTGCGGAAGGTCACTCGAAAAATCCTTCGGGGTCTCTACAGATATCCTCAAGCTGACATTTTCATTGGGCTTTGAAAGAATTGAAGGTGTTAACGTAGATAAGGCTAATATCAAAGGAACAGAGATCCAGGAGACTTCCTCGTCGTTTATATATATGCATCTTATAGTTTATGTTCTTAGAGATTATCATCTTTGCGGGAAAAAAATGCGAGGGAGACGCAGCATACCAAGCCATCCATGGAACGCACATCATATAATGTCAAACCTGAGTGACGCACGAAGTACTACGGAGCATTGGCAAACAGGTCTCCGATTGGAAAATTGAGTAAATGTAAGTGGGTAGAGAGCATTGAGACAAAAACATATATAGCTCGTTTCTGTTTTCTGCCTCGGGTTACAAGGCAGCCTTTTTAATGACTTATAAATACTAGTTATGTGTCATAAACAAATCTTGCTATCCTTCTTTGAACCCGTTCAACAATAGACTAGAGCTGGC
>JABUQX010013602.1:40000-55248 GCA_015478945.1 Trachelipus rathkii
TACCAATAGTATATGATAACTAGGCTACTACCAAAAGAAAAATCTATAACTAAGGTAAATGCTAACCACACTACAAGCTTTAATAAGTTTGTCATAGTTACAACATGCAGTTTTGCCTTCATAACTAACTTATAAAAAACAATTTGAGGTTCAAAATCTTAAAATAGGGCCTATAATCTATGACACAATGAAACAGCAACACTAAAGAGTGTTACGGACTTACGGGTTGCAATGTCAATAGTTTGTTGAAAAATGAAAAAAATATATTAAAAACTTCATAAGATATATAGTTTTATTTAATTTTTTTTATTTCTATTGAAGTTAAATCACTTAAATATATAACAAAATAAAAAAATATATAAAAAAACAAAAAAAAACATGATTTTTTTATAAAAAAAAATCAAGTAAAAAAATCAGTTAATTTTTTTCACTGGATTTTTTTCGTGCCATCCTTGCTTAGGAGTCAGAAAATATTTGAAAAAAATGATTTTTATTTATATTAAAACGAAATTATAGTAGTATTACCAGCAGCAGAAAGGCGTGAAATATTAAATTGATTTATTAATTATTATTATTATTATTATTATTATTATTATTATTATTATTATTATTATTATTATTATTATTATTATTATTATTATTATTATTATTATTATTATTATTATTATTATTATTATTATTATTATTATTATTATTATTATGTATGATTTTGTGCCTTTTCAAGTCTCCTGAAAGTGTTTCTTTCTACAAAAGAAATTTTCTTTGATATTATCCTTGAATAAAATAAAACTATTGATTTAATTACAGTACCGAGCTTTCGTCCGTATACTTCGGACATTTTCAAGGAATAATTTTATATCTTAGATTTTAAGTATTTTGATAAATAAATATCGTATAAACGAATAGCAAAAATAGATAAATAAAATTAATTATTTAAAAGTTAGAAAAGTTAATGTACATTGAGTTTTTTATTTTAAAATGTTTAAAAAATTGGACATTTCATTATATTTTACATATATTCCTGGTTTATGTTTCTTTATGTGCAATGATTCCCCGAGGTGCAATTCATATAAAAATCATTTTTTCATGTAATGATGGAGATCTTTCTTTTCTGTTGTTATCGGGATTTTTGTGGTGTTCTTTAAAATGTTGAAATACTTTACTTGGCTTCTACTTATGTTGGAACATTCTCATGTTGAGGGAATTTGCTGTGTATCCGATATAAGCGGCGTTGCATTCACTTTCAGAACATTGAAATCGGTACACAACGTTACTACTCTCACCATCCGAAAGCGCTTCACGAGTAGAGAAACACGAGCTCAGCTTCAATGGCTTATAGTAAGATCTTAGTATAAGCTTCTTCTCGTTTTTTGCTTTAATATGTTCATTTAAAAATAATTTTAATTAAATTGTTTCCTTCTTTTTTCTGACAAATATTTTCAGTTTTTTAATGTAATAACTTATCCTTTTCCTTTTGACTGATGGTATTGGCAAATAAATTATTTAAAGTGTACTTTATAGTTTTCTCTATAATATACTGAGGGAAATTATTGTTTATTAGATTCTGCGTTATTCTTTTAATTTCTATATCAACATGGGTCCAATCAGACGATATCTTAAACGCTCGGTGAACTAAAAAGTCTTTATGGTAGCAATTTTGTAGCTTAGAGGAGTAAAGGAGTCGAAATTCAAGTATGTTCCTTTATCTGTAGATTTAACGTAGACACTTCTATTATTTTTCCATCCTCTTTAATTTTAAAGTTAACATGTAAGAAATTAATATAGTTATTTTTGGCCCTTTCATAGTAAATTTTAAATCACTAAGATCTTCTATTTTGAATTTAATCTTTTGAACATGTTTTGGGTAGTTAATTATTACAAAGGTGTCGTCTACGTATCGAATGTAAAAAATAGGATTGAATGAGGGTTTTGATTAAAATTGTTTTCTTCCGATGGCATGTAGAAGTCTGCGAAAGTTGGTCCTAAAAGTGAACCCATAGATGAACTATTTTTTTGAAAGTATGTTTTACCATTAGTGCTAAAAGGTGTTTTCGTAGTACAAAAATAAAGTAACTTTCTCAGAATGTCTTCTTTTATGAACGGTGGTGGTTATATATCATGATGATAAACATTTTCTAATATTATGTTAATAGTTTCAGATATGGGAATGTTCGTGAAAAGACTTTCAACACCCAGAGATATAATTTTGTTAATTAACATCGAAAGAATAAATGTTGTTTAGTTTTCCCACAAACTTATTTGTTGATTTAACCATAAATGTTTGATTAAGATAAGGTCTAATTAGGTTGTTTATGCAATTTGAGATATCATGAGTCAAAGTACCAGTCATACCTACTATATAGGTCTTAAGGGTGAGTCTTCAGTGCTCTTGTGAACCTTTGGTAGGCCATAGAGATGTCCTTTGGTATATGATCCAATTCTTCTTATTTTATGTTTAATGTTAATGTCCGTGATCTTATTAATGGTCTTTTTAACTTGCTCCATTTGACTTTTTAAGCATGGGGTGAATTTTGTTTTATCACCAATAATAATAGTGTTTAGTTTTTCAATGTAACCTATTTTATTCGTGAATACTACCCCGCCTCCCTTATAAGGTCTTTGCTAACTATGTAATTATTATTATATTATTATTATTATTATTATTATTATTATTATTATTATTATTATTATTATTATTATTATTATTATTAATTTATATTATTTTATATATTTTAGAGTATTATTATTTATTAATTACATTCAATAACATTTTCACCAACGTAGCATTATAATTATATAATTAAGAATGATCACTTATTTTATTATTATATTATTAAATTATTATTATTATTATTATTCATTATTATTAGTATTATTATTATTATTATATATTATTATTATTATTATTATTATTATTATTATTATTTATTATTTATTATTTATTATTTATTATTTATTATTTATTATTTATTATTTATTATTTATTATTTATTATTTATTATTATTATTATTATTTATTATTATTATTATTATTATATTATTAATTTATTTGTGTTAATTAGTTATTATTATTATTAATTATTATTATTATTATTATTATTATATTATTATTATTATTATTATTATTATTAATTTATTATTATTATTATTATTATTATTATTATTAGTATGTATTATTATATATTTAATCATTATTATTTATTATTATTATTATTATTATTATTATTATTATTATTATTATTATTATTATTATTATTATTATTATTATTATTATTATTATTATTATTTTTATTATTATTATCCCCTCATTTGTATTAATACATAACAACCTGTTTTGAATATAATCTATTGCACTTGTTAATTGGGTTGTTATACGTTATATTAGTTTATTATTGCATTGAAGGTTCAGGTGTGAAAGTATGATTCTCAGAAGCACTTTTCAGCCAATTGCTATTTTTTTTCCTTTAATATCGATTTTGTAAAGTGTATTTAAATAAACCAATTCAACATTATTATTATTATTAGCTAGTAGTAACATGGTCCATTACCGGTGTGGTTCCACACGTCCACCGATGAGCACAATCGCTGGTCAGGTGGAAATATATTTTTTTTAAACAGCGACTTGATGGTGTTTTTTTTTTTTTTTTTTTTTTTTAGATTTTTTATTTTTATTTTTTTTTTTTTTTTTTTTTTTATTTATTATTTTTATAAGGGTGTCACCTTGTTGACCGTGCGTTCGCCATTTTGTTTAATAAGCGTTTGTTAATCTTCGTCATATTTCAATCGTCGTTTTTCGTCGGGATGAATCCGCATTCATCGTCTTCGCCATCGGTCGCGTTTTTTAACAAGTTACCGCAATTTTCGCAGTCGTCGCGTTTTAACAAGTTCCGCGGAGTCCGTCGCATTCGTAGCAAAGAACCACGCGCAAAGAACCACTGCGGTTCCAGCCCTGCACCCGCCCGCCACGTACCCGCCGCCGTTCGCATTTTATATATTATCTATATACTATATATATTAATATATACTATATATATATATTATATATAATAATTATATATTATATATACTATATATTATATCATATATATAATTATATATAAATATATATTATATATATAATATATACTATATACTCCTTACACCAACCACACCACCCACCACCGCTACCCACGGTTCGCTTACTCACGGATTTCTTTCATCTCTGCGTTAACTTCCTTAAACACGCTCGAAGCCTACGTCTTCGCGTTCCTAATGCCGTCAATAATCAAATATATAGCCAGCCGAAAGCATATCGAATATTCTACCTCTCGGCAATTTAAGACCTTTCCACACCTCGTAAAAGTGAGATTGGTATCTGAGATATTTTGAAATCAGGTAAATATTTAGGCGTGCCGTGGAAACCTAATAATAATACTAGATTTAATAATAATAATAATAATAATAATAATAATATAATATCATAATAATACTAATAATAAGTATAATATATAATATATATATATTATATATATCATATATATAATATAATATATATATATATATAATAATATTATATATATTATATATATATAAATATATGAGAGAGAGAGAGACGAGAGAGAGAGAGAGAGAGAGAGAGAGAGAGGTAGTTCGTTTCCGTCCACATTCTCGAACCATTTACAATTTTAGACCTATTTGAGATATTGAAAATTTTTTTATTTCGAATCATTTTTATTGACTGTTTAATGTATTTGAATTATTTTATTTGAATTACTTTTATTATTTAACATATTTTTAATTATTTTATAATATTTTCTGTATAAAAGGCTCGTTCGTCTAGAGATCGCAAAAGTGATACGATATCTTTTGAATTCGGAACGCGTAAAAAGACGTGCGAGAACTAACACGTTGGCGTTTTTAGACCCATGGCCCGTTCATATATATACTATATATAATATATTATATATATTATATTATATATATATATCTATAGTAATATATATATAATATTATATTATATATATATTATATATATATATATATATATAGTATATATAATTATATATATATATAATTATATATAATATAATATATATCTATATATAATATTAGTAACGATGGTACGCCTGATTATATAGCCAGGAGAAATTTCTCTATAAGCTCGGTGAATCAGTCAAGGAGAAGGTCGTATGCGTCCCTACTTTTACAGACCATTCCTTAAAGTCGCATCCAAATTTCAATTCCAATCTCACAAGAGGCAACTCGCTTTGTTGCCGCACTCAATGTGGATTTGACGATAGTATTTTCGTTCGTGATGTCTGTGATGTTTTAAAATACTTTTAAACAATTTTTGTTATATATACTAGTTATATATATAATTAATAACTTATATAATATATATTACTATAATTATATTATATTATTATATATATATATATATATATATATATATAAATATATATTATCTATATATATAATATATATCAATGCTATTGAGTTTCCCTGGTTCCGTATAATCGATTTCCTCTTATGAGTTTCATGGTTTGTTATATAGTTTCAACTTTCATAGTATACGAATATATTATCAGACAACACTATGACACTTATCAAGGCACTTTACACCACATGATTTACCTTCCTCACCATCAGATTTCTACTTCACACACACACACAGACACGATGCTCACACACACACACACACACAAGGCTAAAAGGTCCACAACACAGCACAGACCATGATATTTCGGCCTTTACCTTGCCAGATACCATGGGTCAATTGACCCAAGCGCTAACTTGTGGCTTTGATGGTTGCCCCCAATCACCGGTAAGAAGTATCTAAGTGATGGTTCTATTAGTGGTTCTATAATGATTATCCTATAGTAATTAGAAAGTGAGTGCCTGGTGAGTGCCAGGTGAGTGGCCACAAGGTGAGTGGCCAATGAGTTGCCAATGGATGCCAATCGAGTGCCCAAGTGGAAAAAAAGTTTTGACCAAAGTGACGTGCAACATAAGTGCCACTTAGTGCCGCTACATAGTGCCACAAACTGAGTGCCTCACTTTTTTTCAAGCCTTTTCTAGCCTCCCCGAGCCTAGAATAGCCCTAATATAGGTTGTCTAACCCTAATGTATAAGAGTATGGGATTTTGATTGGTGTATAGTTACAGCTGCTAGGCATACTTCCTATCTATGAGTTATATTTTTCTAACACTTATACACACATTCATATGACACTTATACACACTATATCGACAATTATAAGCCCTTACCTACTCCATAGACACTTTACAGCTCAACGCATTATACCTGTACACGCTATGTGACATTTTATTAATTAATGCTTAGGACCTACTCAGTAGTCTAATTATGCAAAGATTTTATGAACTTTTTAATTTATACATAGTAATCAGATGAAAGTATCTTCCTATTCAAGTTATATAAATTTATATCTTTATAATGATACCTTAAAATTTATAAGAACATATACTTTTACATACTAAAAGCAGTAAAATTCAAGTACAATCAATAGAGGTGTATTACCCCTAACACCTAAGAAATTAGTTTCCTTTTGATTTTACGCTTTTTTTTTTTTTTTTTTTTTTTTTTTTTTTTTTTTTTTTTTTTTTTTTTTTTTTTTTTTTTTTTTTTCTTTTTTTTTTTTTTTTTTTTTTTTTTTTTTTTTTTTTTTTTTTTTTTTTTTTTTTTTTTTTTTTCTTTTTTTTTTTTTTTTTTTTTTACTGCCTTTAACTCATGTTTTCTGCTGTTAACAGTCACTACTTTACTGCTTTACAACTATTTGCCTTTTAACTGGTTTAAACACTCTCTGTTTACTGCTTTTAACTCATAATTATTAAACCATTACATACCTTAAAGCAGTAAACCAGAAATCACTAGAGGTGTTACCTAACACACAAGGGATTAGTATGCTTTTTTTGGTTTAAACTGCTTTAACACTGCTTTAACTTTCTGCTTTACTTGCTTTAACTTCCTGCTTTACTGCTTTAAACTGCATCATACATTACATACCATAAAGCAGTAAAATCAGTAAATATCAATAGAGGTGTTACTAACACCTAGGGGATTAGTATGCTTTGTTTTACTGCTTTACTGCTTTTAAGCTTTCCTGCTCTTAACTGCTTTAACTTCCTGCTTTACTGTTTTAACTTCTGCTTTACTGCTTTTAATCTTTCTGTTCTAACTTGTTTTTAACCAAAATATAATTAACAAATATGTTTTTTTTTTCTATCAACATTGTTTTATTTATTTTATTATTATTTTTACATTTTTTTTTAGTATTATTTTTTATTTTATTGTTCTTTTTGTATTTTTATTTATGTTTTATTTTTATTATTGATACTTAGTGTTTATTTTACTTCATTGCCATTTGTAATTATATTTAGAACAACCACATACAGCACACTCTACACACAACATCACCAGTCACAGAAACACAGATTTTACTTATACCTCCCACAGATTCTCTACCACACGCAGAATTTCCTACACTCACACACCCAGATTTACTTGCACACACACACACACTTCACACACACAATTCCTTCCAATCACTACAGCATATAACGTACATAATTATATTACCAACGAATTTTACCTGTCTTTAATTAATATCACTAGTACATTTAATAATTACTCATTCAAATACTAACTAAAATTTATTTCAAAGTTCTCTAAAACTTCTACTAATAAACATCATTACCTTTTGAAGCAAAGCATCTTATTATTTACTGTTAATACTTTTTGTTTAGAAATTTTATAACTATCAACTTTTATAATAACTTTTACCTAAATTTTATGAAATTTTAAGTTAAAAACATATATTTTAACTACCTTAAAGACAATAACATCAGTAAATCTGTAAAAAAGCCGTCAGTCCCCTAGCACACCCCAATTCCCTCTACAACCCAATCTTATGCCACGTCTTTGTTCTATTGACTTCTGCTTTACATGCATCTTGCCATGTAATAAGTATAAAAGAACAAAATAAGTTCTTTTTCTCGGTCTAACATAACATGTATTTTAAATTAAACATCTTTCTAAGTTTTTAGTTAAAAATAACAATTATCACTTTATCATTTATCATGTATCACTCGATGTACTCAAAAAAGTTCAAAGTTTTTAAATAATTCAGGTTTCTTTCCATTATTCAATTATCTATTATTCATCTCTTACATACATTGGACCAATCCATCCGAGAAAACACCAACCAACCGCACTTGACTTGACAGATGCGAAAGACTGACCATCGCGATTCTCTGTAAATGTGTTGAATATAACTACTTTACGGTCTAACATTGTAGGATCATCCTTTTTGTAACCGCGGGGGCCGATTTAAGCCTAATTCCAGGTCAAATATATATTTCAAATCGACCTTTTTCTGTAAAATGTGTGCACATTAACTTACGTTAGGTCCTAAATTTAGGCTAAATTAGGATAAGCCCTTTTTGTAGACGGGCATTAAAAAAATCTTTCCCGCCCCTAATTACGTTCAAAGAGGTTAATTCCCGTATAGACAAGAATCATTGTTAATTATGTCATTTATGAAATATATTCAACTGAAACATTGTTGATCGGTGAAAGCATCCTTTAAGCAGTGTAATAAGGAAAATGTGTGTTCCTTTACTTAGTGCTTGGTTCGGGGTAGATCCTTACTCTATATAATACCGGTAGTGATTGGTGGAAATCTATTTTTATCGTCTTTTGAAATTATCTTTGTTCTTTAAATTGTATTTGAGAGGTGTGGTTTTAATTACTTTTTACCCCCCAAACTCATTTTTAAAGATCAATACGTCATTTTTAGCTGTTTACGCGGTGCAAGCAAGGTTACTCTGATTCTATTAACAGTGTTTTATTTTTTACCTAAGTGTAAATCACTATTATGATAACTACTGTTTACATTGAGACATAAATTATTCAATTTCACGACGTAGAATAGATTAATAAATTCCTAATTCCACTAGTTTTCATAAACTAACACCAGGGTCACGCATGACCCCACCCGCAAAGAGCGCCAACTCCACCGCACCCGCTGTGCGTTCCCCCGCGTCCCCGCCCGCCGCGTGTGCCGCAGGCGCAATATTGCCCGCCCGCCCACCCGCCCGCCGCGTGCGCCCCGCAGGCGCAATATTTCCGCGCGAATGTACTATATATAATAAGTTATATATCATATATGATATAATATAATATTCTATATATATAATTTATATATATTATTATATATATATATATATATATATGTGTGTGCCCGGGTGAGTGTAAGTGTTATGGGTGACCGCTAATGTCTGAACGGTATGTGCGTATCGTGTGAATTCAAGCAAAGTATACGTGGTATGGTGTTATAAGCTGTAGTGTAAGTGTCTATGGTAGTGTAACTGCTTTAAGCTGAAATAACTCAATATAGGTGGTGTCAAAGATTGACGCATCAAAGATGATAGCTCAATAGATGACCACTGAAAGTGAGGTTACCAAAGCTACGTTATACACGTTGAGGTATCAAAGCTGAAGGCATACAAAACTGAGGATATCAAGTTGAGGCCTCAACAGCTGAGGCATCAACAGTTGAGCAGTAAAACTGAGAACATCAAAGTTGAAGGCACTTCAAACGTGAGGCATCAAAAGTTGAGGGATCAACGAATATTGAGTGGGGTGGTTGCGTATGTTAGTGTGTATAGTGTGTGTGCGTGTGTGTGTGATGTGCCTGTGTGGAGTGTGGTGCCATGTGCTGTTCTAAGATAATCACAATCGGCATGACGTATAATAACACTCAAAGTATAATAATAAATAAATAAATGTTAATAAATAACATATGTGTAAATGAGTGTGCGTGTGAGTGTGTGTGTGTGTCGTTGTTGGTGTGTGTGTGTGTGTGTGTGTGGTGTGTGTATGTGTATCGTGGGGTGTTTGTGTATGGTGTGTTCTAACCATAATAACAACAATAGGAATGAACGTAAAAATGCTTACTAAGTGATATAATAAAAATATAAATGTTTCTAATAAAAAATGTTTAAATCGGGTAAGATGAGTGGGTGTGTGTGTGTGGTGGGGTGGTTGTGTGTGTGTGTGTGTGTTGTGTGCGTGTGTGTGCTATGTGTGTTCTAATAATATCTTCGCGCGAGAATATGCGCCTGTGGGCGCCCGCGGCGGCGCGGAAAACCGCGGAAATATTGCGACCTGCGGGAACCATGCGAACGCGGCGGGGGACGCGGGCGGGACGCAGCAGCGGGTGCGGGGTTGGCTGCCCTTTGCGGGTGGGGCTCATGCTGAGTCCTGGTGGTTAGCTTTATGCACTAGTGAATTAATTATTATCTGTTCTAGTGAACAGTTAATAATTATTCCTCACATGTAAGAGTATTATATTATCATATTGAATATACACTTAGTAATAATAAAACACACTTTAATGTACGAACAGATAACCTTGTGCATACCGCTTACATCAGCTAAATGACATAGATTTTAAAAATGAGTTGGGTTAAAGAGTAATAAACACACCTGCTCAAGTATACAAGCTTTAAGAGACAAAGTTAATTTTCAAAAAGACGAAGTATATAAATAATTCTCGAGACCAATCACGAGATACGAGGTTCAAATATATGAGATACAGGATTACCCCGCCAATCACAGTAAGGAAAACATTTCCTTTTACCTGCTTAAAGGATCTGACCGATCCATTGATAAGAGTTATAATTATATTTCTAATAAAATATGTATTCTTGTCTATACGGGAATTACCCTTTTTGACCTGGTACTAGGATTAAATTAGCCCGTCTACAAAAAGGCTTATCCTAATTTAGCGGCCTAAATTTAGGGCCTACGTAGTTATTGCACCACAATTTTACCAGCAAAAGGGTCATGTTTGCAAATATCATGTTGACCTGGAATTCAGCCTAAAAGTTAAATCGCCCCGGGTTACCACAAAGGTTATCCTATAGTTAGACCTAAAAGTAGTTTATTTTAACACATTTTAAAACAGAGAGCAGGTCAGTTCGTATCTGTAAGTCATGCGGGTTTGTTGTGTTTTCACCCCCCTCGTCGATGGACTTGTCGAATGACAATAGATATAGACTATTGAGTTAATCAAGAAAAAGCTTGAGCAACTTTCAATATTTTTTGAAAATTCTGAAGTTTGATCGGAGTGAAATTATATTAAATGTAAGTGCATATAGTTACTTATTTAATAATAAGCACTTAGCAGAGATTTTTAAATGCAAAGATACATGTTATGTTAGCAGAAAGGGAACTTATTGTTCTTTTTATACTTTATT
The DNA here is from genome assembly GCA_015478945.1 of Trachelipus rathkii. Taxonomy (NCBI): domain Eukaryota; kingdom Metazoa; phylum Arthropoda; class Malacostraca; order Isopoda; family Trachelipodidae; genus Trachelipus; species Trachelipus rathkii. Next base: position 51,259 of record JABUQX010013602.1, read on the forward strand.
ACAATGGCTAATAGATCGCATGGTAAAGTCGTAAAGTAATGTAACAAGAACGTGCATACTTGGTGTAAGGGTGCTAGGTGGCTGATTACTGAGGTACTTGATTTAGGGATTCAGAACATGTGTAGAAATATTAAACTTCATCTGGAATTAAAGTTAAATTGATATAAATTTTAGTAAAGTAATTTTAAAACTCGATAAAAACTTTGATAGTTTTATAAAATTTCTAACAAAAAGTAGATTAAGCAGTAAAATAATAATCTGTTCAAAGGTAATGATTGATTTATTATAGCAGTTTTAAGAAGCTTGTGAACATAATTTTAGTTATATTGAATGAGTAATCATTAAATGTATCGTGTTTTAATTAACATAAACATGTTTTTAAAATCAAATTATACGTTATATGCTGTAAGTGAGGTGTGTGTGTTGTGTGTGTGTGTGTGTGTGTGTGTGTTGTGTTGTGCAGTAATTCTGGGGTGTGTGAGTTGGGTAGGTAAATCTGGCTGGCGTGGTAAGTATCTGGTGAGCAGTATAAGTAATTGTGTTGACCTGTGTGTCGTGTGTGTGTGTGTGGATATGTGTGTTCTGAAATAATATTAACAATGCACTGAAGTAAAATAGACACTTAAGTATAGATAATAAAATAAAAAATAACATAATAATGAATAACTAAAATAATAATAAAATAAATGAAAAATAATAAAAAGAATAAATAAATAATGAATAAATAAATAAAAGTATTAAAACAAAAATAAAACATATATGTTAATTCAACATATACTGAGTTAAAACCAGTAAAGAACAGAAAGTTAAAAGCAGTAAAAGCGAAAGTTAAACGACAGAAAGCAAAAGTTTAAAAAGAAGTAACAGAAAGTTAAAGGCAAGTAAAGAGCAGTAAACAAGCATATCTAAATCCCCTAGGTGTTAGGGTACACCCCTATGATTTATTATACTGATTTACTCGCTTTAAGGTAGTGCTATGCGTTGTGGAGTTTAAAGGCAGTAAAAGCAGTGAGTTTAAAGCAGTAAATGCAGAAAGTTAAATGCATGTAAAGCAGTAAACAAAGAGCATCACTAATACCATTAGTGCTTAGGTAACCTCTCTATTGATTTACTGATTCTGCTTTACAGTAATTGTAATCTAATGAATATATGAGTTAAATGCAGTCAAAGCAGCGGAGTTATAAACAGTAAAAGCACATCAGTAAATGCAGTAAAGTAGTGAGTTACAGCAGTAACATGAGTTTAGAAGCAGTATAAAGCAGTAAAACCAAAGCATACAATTCCCTTAGGTGTTAGGTAATTAACACCTCTAATTGATTTATGTTTACTGCTTTAAGGTCGATGTAAAGTATAATGTTTTTAAATAAAAGTTCGTACCTCACGGACATAAAATGATTTATATGAGCATCTTTGGCTTTTTCTTCTTACATAAATATTTAAACAAAATTTATATAAATTAAAAAAGTATTAAGTAAAAATCTATAAAGTGTGTGAGCTGTATAGCTCGTAAGAGTGATCTGGTGTGGTGGGGGTGTCGTGTAAGTGTATGGGTTAGTGTAAGTTCTATGGAGAGTGTAATTGCTTATTAAGTGTCCATAGTGCGTGGTTAAGTGTCATAGTGAACTCGGTTGTGTAATAGAGTGTTTTAGAAAAATTACTAACTCCATACCGTAGGAAGTATCCCCGCCATGGCTGTAAATATACAATCACCCATCAAATCCTCATACCTTATACATAGGGTTAGACACCTATATTAGGCTATTCTAGGCTCGGGGAGGCTAGAAAAGTGCTTGAAAAATAACGTGGCACTCAGTTGCCACTAAAATTGTGGCCACTAATTTGGCACTATTGGCATCTCACTTGGCACTCACTTCGCAACTCATTGGCACTTCATCTGCACTTCCTTGGCCTGGTCTGGGGTATTCACATTGGGCATCGCTGGCACATCAGCTCAGTGCACTCATCTAATACTCAGTAGAAAGTAAGTCATAAGACATAATGAACATCACTAGATACTGTCTTCACCGGTGATTGGAACATCAAAGATCAAGTTCAGCGTGGGAAACTTGATCCATGGCTAATCCTTGCAAGGCAAGGCCGAAATACTCATTGTGTGTGTGTGTGTTGTGTGTGTGTGTTGTGTGTGGTGGTGTGTGTGTGTGTGTCGTGTGTGTGTGTGTGGTGTTGTGTGCTGATGTGAGAAATTCTGTGTGAATGTGTAGTAAGTAAATGTCTGTGTGTGTAAGGCTTATAATGTCATAGTGTGTATGGTATTATATTTTACTACGAAGTCAATGAAACTTTATATAACGACAACCAATGAAAACTCATAAGACATATATAAGGAAGAGGGCTCGGGTGCCATATCATAGTAGTATATATACTAGTATATATATATATACTATATCATATTATATATAGTATATATCTATATAATTTAATATATATATATATATATAATATAATATATATATCTATATATCAATATATAATTATTATAATATATATAACAAAATTGTTTAAAAGTATAAAACATCACAGACATCACGAACGAAAATACTATCGTCAAATCCACATTGAGTGCGGCAACAAAGCGAGTTGCCTCTTGTGAGATTGGAATTGAAATTTGGATGCGACTTTAAGGAATGGTCTGTAAAAGTAGGGACGCATACGACCTTTTTCTTGACTTTCAAGTTCCACCGGAGTATGAAATTTCTTTTCTCTGCTATAAGTAAATCAGCGTAACAATTTACTAAATATATATATATATATAATATATATATATCTATATATATATATTATATATATATTTTATAATATTATATATAATAATTTATATATTATATATATATATATCTATTATATTAAATCTATATATATTATATATTGTATACTTAAGCTTTTTGGGGGGTGTAAAAAGCCACGTGTTAGTTCTCGCACGTGCTTTTACGGTTCGAATTCAAAGATATCGTTTCACTTTGCGATTCTCTAGACGAACGACCTTATAACAGAAAATATAATAAAATAATTAAAATATGTAAATAATAAAAGTAATTCAAATAAAAATAATTCAAATAATTAAAATTCAAATAAAAATGATTCAAATAAAAAATTTTCAATATCTCAAATAGGTCTAAAATTGTAAATGGTTCGAGATGTGGACGGAAACGAAACTACCTCTCTCTCTCTCTCTCTCTCTCTCTCTCTCTCTCTCTCTCTCTCTCTCTCTCTCTCTCTCTCTCTCTCTCTCTCTCTCTCTCTCTCTCTCTCTCTCTCTCTCATCTCTCTCTCGTCCTCTCTCTCAATATATATGATATATAATATATTATATATATATATAATATATAATATATCTATATATATATATATATAGATATATATTATTATATATATATATAATTAATATATATATATATATAAATTTATAATTTTATATATATATATATATATATATATTATATATATAATTAAATATATATATATATATATTATTATATTATATATTAATTATAATATATATTATATTATTATATATTATATACATTATTATTTTATTATTATATGATTATACTTATTATTATTATAATTATTAATTATTATTATTATTGATATTATTATTATTGATTATATTATATAGGTTTCAAGCCACCCCCACGGCAAGAACGGCCTAAATTGACCCTGATTCAAAATATCCTCAATACCAGATCTTCACGTTTAGAAGTGTGGACCTAAAGGTCTTAAAAAATTTTGCCCGAGAGGTAGGGTATTCGTATCCTTTCGGTGGCTATAATATTTTGATTTATGACCGCGATAGAACCGCGATAACGTTACGGCTTGAAAGGTGGTAAGGAAGTGTTAAGCAAGGATGATAAAATTCGTGAGTCAGCGAAAACGTGAGTGCGGGTGGGTGTGTGTGGTTGGTTGTTAATATGGATATTATTAATATATTATATATTTAGTATTATTATATAATATATATATATATATATA